>PVJA010017441.1:0-10568 GCA_004027025.1 Myocastor coypus | reverse complement strand
AGTCCTGCAAAAGAAAGAAAAAAGAAAAAGGGGATTTATTCTAGGACCACACTCCACAATAGCTCTCATCAAGTACAGGTGGGCCAGGGCCACACTGCAGTGATGGCAGGCTGAGTGGCACAGTTTGTGTAAGAAAACTCTCAGTGCCACAGGAGGAGTTTTTTTTTTGTTTTTTTTTTTTGTTTGTTTTGTTTTCTAGACCGGGGTTCAAACTCACAGCCTTGTGCTTGCCAGGCATTAGTGCACTAGTGCCACAGAGCCATCTCCCTGGGCCTAGGGGAATTGTTTTTTACCTTGAGGTTTTGCTGTTATTATTTGCTTGTTTGTTTGTATTTTGAGACAGAGTCTCACTATGTAGCTTAGGCTAGTCTTGATCTTGAGGTGATCCTCTTGCCTCAGCTTCCCAAATACTAGGATTACAGACTACACCTGGCTAGAGTCACAGGGGATTTTTCTGTGACAAATAATTTAAAACATCATTTTTTTTATTAATACACACAAAACATACTATGTAATTGGTACTGAGACTTGAACTCAGGATCTTGTGCTTGCTACACTATTTATTTATTTATTTATTTATTTATTTATTTATTTATTTGGTACAGGGTCTCACTACACACCTGGGACTCATAGTGATCCTCCTGTCTCAGCCTCCCCAGTGCATGGTGACAGGCATATGTCTCCATGCCTGGTCTTGGTGGCCAACTCTGTATATCCAGGGTGGAGTTGGTGGGGCATATGGTGCCGGGAATCAAACCCGGGTCTTTGCACTTGCTTAGGCAGGTGCTTAGACCATTGAGCTATCCCTGTGGCCTTATTCTCTTATTAACAGAAAAAAATCCATTGTTCTGCGTGTGAGGGGGGTAGCTGTGTGGGTGTTTGGGTGTGGATATGAGGTGTGGGTATGGGGTGTGTGGGTGTGTGCATGCACATGTGTGTGTGAAACTGGGGATCAAACCTAGAACCTCACACCCTTAGCTGAAAAAAAACCTAATTTCATGTAACGTAAATAATGAATATATGTAAGCCAAACACGATGTGACACATGCCTGTAATCCCAGCACTAGGGAGGTTGAGGCAGGAGGATAACTGCAAGTTCAAACCTAGCCTGAACTACATAGGGAGATCCTGTCTTAAAAAAAATAAAAAGGAATATGAAGCATCCTACTCTTTTAATTTAACATACGTTAAAATGAATAAAGTTCTTGCTTATGACCTTTCACCTTTCAGGTTCAGCCCCAAGATTCAGTCTAAGTTCACACTCTTCTCCTCAATATGTAAGGAGTTTGGTAGGAAAGCTTGAGGAAGGGCTGGTGAGATAGCCCAGCAGACTAAGCACCTGCTTAGGCAAGTACAGGGACCAGGGTTCGATC
Source organism: Myocastor coypus (assembly GCA_004027025.1). Lineage (NCBI taxonomy): Eukaryota > Metazoa > Chordata > Mammalia > Rodentia > Myocastoridae > Myocastor > Myocastor coypus. The sequence continues at coordinate 9,195 of PVJA010017441.1, read as the reverse complement.
CCTGGCACCATACACCGAGACAGCCCTGCCCTATGCACCCTGAGCTGGCCACCAAGAACTGGAGAGGTAGTGCTTATCTGTAATCCCAGCACTGGGGAGGCTGAAAACAAGAGGATCACTATGAGTCACATCTGCCCAGTGACACACTGTATCAAATACATTAAAAAAATATAAAAGCTTGAGGACCCCTATGTCAGGGACAGACCTGAACAAGAAGAGCCAAGATTTCAAACTTTTCCACTCTTTAAGAGAACAAGACAGCAGCATTGCTGCTTCTACTCCCTCTCTGTTTAACATTCAGATTCAACATTAAGAATATGAAATTTTCATCTAAAAACCTAAGATGCCTAAATCTGATTCCTTTCTGTTTTACTTAATGACTGCCAGCTAAAGTTGAACCATCAACTGAGTGAATAGTCACACTTTCTAGAAGGCTGAAAAATTACTTGGATTCTTAAGTGAAAATACCAAAGCTGCCATCTGTGGCTTAGATTCCTTTAAATGCTATGACTGTAGGGGGAATTTGACCATCCACACCTGTGTCTTATATTTCCATTGTCCCTGTACCCCTATGTCAATAATCTGTAGGTGCCTCTTGGAGGTACTAACTGGGGCTACCTGGGGCTCAGCATTACTGTGTTTTAAGGGTCCCCCAGAAGCCCTTGACCCATTAGAACATCTGCAGGATATGCTGCTAGCTTGGGCTCAGTTTTCTAACTCTGCAGCATCAATTCACCTTCTAATTTTACTGCCAAAACTAATGCTCTTTCCAAAGTTTTTTTGTTAGTATTTGTTTTCAGCACTAAAGATTGAACCCAGGGTCTTGTACATGCTAGGCAAGTATGATACCACTGAGCTATACCCACAGCCCTTCTAAAGTTGTATCTTCTTTCTAATGGTATAGGTAATATATGTTAATTGCAGAGAGATTAAGTCTAGATAGATGTAAAAAAAAAAAAGGAACAGTCTATGATTTCTGTGCAGAAGAACTCTAGTTAGCTGAGCAAGTCACATGGCTTTAGGATCATGTTGAGTCTCTACCTGTTTTAGGGGCAATTTGCACAGCCTGGTTATCTGAGATCTCAAGGTGCTGATCTGTGTAGGAGTTCAGGGGTTGGAATTCTACAATATGTCCTGAAAACTAAGGGCTTTCCCAGCTCAGTGTGGGAGGTGACTGTTGTAGCCTAAGGTGAGGATCATTATGTTGATTCTTCAATAACTGCACAGGTTGGAACCAAAGGACCAAAGACCTAGCCATGGGTCCTGCCACACTGTCAATCAGCAGTTTTATGGAAAGCTAGCCCAAGATTTTTTCTCTACCTTGTCTCAATATTTAAAATTCCTTCTGTAAAGAAAAATTTTAAGGGTCAGTGAGATAGCTCAGCAGTCTAAAGTGCCTGCTTAGGAAAGCTTAGGCAAACGTAGGGACTATGGTTCGATCCCTGGCACCACATGCTGCACCTGCCCCTCCCTCAGGGCAGGCTGAGCTGGCCATAATATAGAAAGAAAGGAAGAAAGAAAGAAAGATCTTATATTGCAAGTACTTCTAGGAAAGGGAATTAAGTGATTTAGACCCACACCAGCCTCATTTCTGAGAGAGGCAAAATTAAATGTTGGCTCTGATCCCCAAGAGGGGGATGACAGAAGCAGACCCACCCCAGAACCCAGGCATGAAGTAAGGAAACTCCCCTTAGCCGTGAAGAACTCCAAAACCAAGCATCTTCATCCCTTTCCTGTTGGTGAGACATGATGCCTACGCCCACCACTTACAGGACAGGTCTATGTTGGCTCACAGTTTTGCACCCTTAGCTGCTGGCTCCAAGGCAGATCCAGTCTGGTGGAGGAGAGCTGCTCTCAACATGGTGGGAAAGAGAAAAGGAAGAAGCCAGAGAGCCTTCCAGCTCACAGCCCTGTGACCTGCCTCTTACTGGGACCCACCTCCTACCTGATGCACCCATCGGTGGGGTCATCCACTTTCATGATCCAGTCACCCACCAAATACACCAAGCTCTGGGGGACACCTCAGATCTAAGCTATCACACCAAGCTATTAAAAACTCAGGTGAGAGGCCAGAGAGATAGCTCAGTGGTCTAAAGCACCTGCTCAGGCGAGCTGAGGCAAGTGCTGGGACTGCACTTGGGTCCCTGGCACCACATGCCACACCAGCCTGCCCCCCAGGGGTCAGAGTGGGCCAGAGTCCGGGCATAGTGGCACGCAATTGTAATCGCAGCACTGGAGAGGCTGAAAACAGAAGGAACACTCAAGTCCAAGCTGCGTGGTGAGACCCTGCAACAACCCAATACAGTAAAAACAAAAACAAACAAATAAACAATTCAGGCGAGGAGATAGGAGACAAAGAGCTAGACTTGGTTCAGGATATCCTTGCTGGGGTCAGTAGGAGGAGGGAGGCTGCCTCTGGGGATGGGAGTCGGGGCAGAGCATTTCCTAAAAGAAGAACCAGAGAAGGCAGGGCATATATTTATACGCAAGTCAGCAGCAGGGGCTTAGGGCAAAGAGGAAGGGGTGCCAGTGATTTTGAGGAGCTCTTTGCAGCATGCAGCCTTCCTAGGCAAAGGGCCAGAGCCTTGGGTTTTAGCAGTAGAAAAGCAGGTTATATTTCACCTCCTTCCTTGAATACAGAGATTAGATTTGGTCAAGAATAAGTCCCTGGGAAGCAATTGTGAACACCCCGCCTGTTTATCTTGTTGATGAATATGTAGTGGGAGCAAAGTTGGGAGTGTGGGCGTCTGACAAGGTCTTTATGATTCTAGAATCGCTTATTACACCTTCTTCCTCCTCCTCTGCCTTGGCTAATGGGCTGTGGGCACCCACCACACAAAGGGCAGGAAAAGCCTAGCTGTAGGTAGTGCAAAGGCTGGGCCCTGCCCTCCTGCCCTCAGAGAGAACTGGCCCTTACATGCAGTTTGTGTTTCAGCTCTTCCTTTACCTCCTGCAGAAAACCTTCTCCCCTTTCAATCTCTGGGGCCTTTCAAATCCTTCATTAACAACCATCGGCCATGGGGTTTCCAATCCTGAGAAACAGGAGTCTGGCCTTCCTCCTAACATTACTTGCTCCTCCTGCACACCACAGCTTCATTTGCCTTGGACCACAAAGATGGTTTCTCAACTCATCTTTCTCTGGAGTTCAGCTCTTCTCCTAGGACCTTCATCTCGGAGGCTGGGGCCATCATTCACTGAATGACCCCGGGCCAGAAATCTGGATGCCATCCCGGTCCTCTCAGCCTGTTTCAGACTCTTGGCAGGTTTATTGGGCACCTTCAACAAGGTCCCACACCCTGTTCGTGGTGTTGAAGAACAGCAGGCACTAAATAAATCCCCACCCTCACAGGTGCACCTCAGTGGCCTGCAGTGTGGACACTCTCGAGAATCTGTCACCTCAGTCTCCTGCTACCTACTGTCTCCATCCTTGGTCCCCCCTATCTGGCATCTTCTGTTTGGTAACCAGCAGGATCTTACATACCTATTTCTACCTTTCCTGATACTTAGCCAAAAACCTCAAATAAATATTTTTTAAAAAATATGGAGTGAAGAAATAGTGTCATAAATTATGTCATTAGTGTTGCACAGCTTTAAGAATGTATTGAAGTAATATATTATTCTTGGATATATGTGTGTGGTAAAATATAAAGGCATAAACTAGGAGAACCAGCCCAAATTCATGATAATTCTGGGTTACAGGAGTACTGTACAGGAGGGACAAAACAGACATTTGTTTGTGATTGCTTATTTGTGTTTTTTTGAAAACTCAAGAACAAAGGAGACAAAGTCTTATTAGTAGCCTAACGAAAACTTAAGTCTGGATAGCAAATACAAGGATGTTGCATTATTCTATTTTCTTTTTTAAGAATTTATTTATTTATTTATTTCTTGTTTCAGAATCTTTGTTTATTCACTCATTTTTTTATGGCCGGCTCAGCCCGCCCCAAGGGCAGGGCCAGCGCAGCATGTGGTGCCAAAGATCGAACCACGGTCCCTGAAGCTGCCTAAGCTTTCCCAAGCAGGCGCTTTAGACCACTGAGCCATCCCGCCGGGCCCCCATTATTCTATTTTCTATATTGTGGGAAACAGTAGCAAAATTTAGGGGCTGGTGACATAGCTCAGTGGTCTAAAGCACCCACTTAGGTAAGCTTAGGCAAGTGCACAGGGACAACCACGGTTTGATCCCTGGCACCACATGCTGTGCCAGCCCCACCCCCAGGGCGGGCTGAACATACATACATACATGCATACATATATACATACATACATAAATAAAATTTAAGCTCTAAAACGCTCAGGGGTTGCTCACTGCCCCTACCTCCTTAACCTGGCATGTCAGATGCAACACAAATGAATACTCAGCCTCATCTCTGCACAGATAGACCTCAGCCCTCCTGCGCCCTCTGGCTCTGCATTCTTCTGGCTGCCCCATCCTCCTTGGCTCCCTTCTTCCACACTCTGCCCCTGTAGGTGGTATGGGATGCAGGTAAGATGGCTGTGTCAGGAGCTGTTTCTGGACATGACAATTCTTTCTTGTCCTGGTTTGCATCTAGCTGCAGCAAGAAGCAGATCACCTGCTTCATTTTACTTAAAGTCTGGTTTGTTTCAAAACTGTTATCAGTGAGGGGGGGATGGAATAAGACCCTCCACAGTGCCCTCCCTGCCCCACCCCCCAGCCTTCCCAAATAGCCCAGCCCTGAGGCACAGTTTCCAAACAGAAAACTGATAAGCTCCTTCCCTGGTCTGGCTCTGTCAAGATTGTCACCCCCTTCCCTGTGGGAGTCTGAAGAGCTGCCTGAGTGTAGATTGTACCATCCTGTGACTAGAGGCCAGAAATCCAGCTGGGCATGATTGAGCCACCAGCTCCCTGAACCCTGGGCCTGCAGCACCCGCCTGTGCTGCCCACACCTCAGCCTGCAGCTACTTCACGTTCCCTCTGCTCTATTGGCACAGCCCTTTTCACAGATAGGTCGATGTCCTCCTCTGAGCCTGCTCCTTCTGCCCTCCTCACCTGCATAGTGCCAGCTGGGCTTTCCCCTTGGCAGCGCACCTCACAGGGTTCCGTTCCGACTGCCTGTGTGTGTCCCTTCCCTCTGAGTGGGCAGCGCTCTCCAAAGGTTCAGGACTCCCGTCCTAGTCATAGTTGGGTCTCCAGTGTCTGCAACTCTGCCTGGCCCCATACTGTGTGCCCAGTGCTCTTTTTGCTGTTGGTGAATGAGTAAGCCATGTCCCCTCTGGATTGAGGGTCCCTTGTTGAAGCGCACTATTCCCTGATCAGCACCAGATCTTTAGGGCCTTATGGTGTGTACCACATCATGGGTGCTCAGTAAACACTGATGGATTTGGATCAATGGGCCTTAGTTTCTCTCCTTACAGTGTGGGCAAGAGCAAGAGTCTTTGCCTTTCTCTTCCTCTTTCTCCAACCATGTCAGGGGTGACCCACACATCCACACCTTGTAATGGTACCACAGCAAGGAGTGATTCCTGAGTGCCAGCATCCTTCCATAGGCATGTAACCACAGCCAATGGTCTGAGGGCTCCTTGGGAAAAGAAACGCTGCTTCAGGGTGTCTCCCCATTCACCTGAAGATTCAGCTATTCCTTCTGATTTCTCTGCTTTCCCAGGAGTCTTGTTTCATCTTGTTCTATTGTCAGGAAAAATGTTGTAGTGGAGGATATCTCTGCCTCAACTTGAAACAAAATATAGAATCTGTACCACCTTAGAACAGATGTTGCTCCATCTGGAACTTTCTTTACAAGTTCCTATTACCATTCTACTTCCAAACCTAGTCTTTTCTCTGGGAGGCCTTTCTTCATTAAGCTAAAATATGTAATTTTCAACCCCTTCTCTCATTACTCTGCACCCCAAGAGCACTTTCCACCTCTTCTCTATGCCCTTGAAGTATGTTTTGTCTTCCTGGCCATCAGGCATAGGCAATACTATTTTAAGTAGGCTTGGTAGACGATTGTCACAAATTGACAACAAAAAATACACACCAATAAGGAAGTGGAGGTTTTCTTTCTGTACTTTAATAGAACTTGGTCGTGCCTGTGAACTCTGTAGTATAGTAAGGGAATGTCTTCTTAAAGCCTTTCAGGAAGCATAAAGTAACTGTGAATACCCAAGAATAAAGGCCATGTGTTTTATTTGTGTCGTTTGTCTAACCCCTCCATAGGGTTTGTTCAGGCTTTCTTTTAGATCGTGAATGCTCATTGGCTGATTGAGCTTTTGACAACGGTCCACTGAGATACCCAGATCCTCTTAAGACAAAGACTTAAACCCTGCCCTGTGGCATAGGTAGGGAAAGGACCCCTCACGTGACCCGCAGATCTCCCGACTCTCAGGCTCCAGAGTGGGGGTGGGGTGGGGAAGAGGAAATGGAGAAAGAAGTACCGCGAACTCCGAGCTGGCGGGTGGGGGCAGGGCTGGGTGGCGAGAGGGAAAGAGGAGGCTGGGCCGAGGCCAGAGGTGGCTCCCCAGGGAGTCCTCAGAGCGGGCTGCCGGACGTTGCTCCATCCTTCCCGCCTGACGGATGGGTCTGCTGCGCAGGCACAAGCTGTCGAACCAGGCCGTTGCCAAGATAGAACAGTGGCGCTTCTGTGCGCGGCTCGGCGCTGGGAGACAGCCCGGCCGGGAAGCCGCGGTGATGGGGAAAGCAGGCCTCCCGGAACCCGAGGGCGCGGGCGGGGCCACAGGAAGCGCGGCTGCTGCCCGAACGCGGCCGCTGGCCCTGGCCGCGGCGAGGGGAGCTGGGGCCGGGAGACCCGGCGCCGCTCGGGGAGCTGCTGTTCGGAAAGGGGCGCTGCCGCAGGGCCGGGGCGCAGAGCAGGGCCGGGGCGCGGGGCGCGCCCGCCTACCGTGTCTGCCTGCGGGCCGGCAGATGCTCGCGCCCAGCGGGCTCCCCGCGCCCTCCACCGCCCCGTGCCCGCCTCGTCCGGACGCCCGCCCCGGCTCCGCAGACCGCGGGGCCACCTCGCTGCCCGCCCCGGGCAGGCTCGGGCCAGATTGGAGGCTCCGTGCGCGACGCCCCTGGCCGCTCCGACCAGCCCGGCAGCCGCCTCCCCCTCAGCGTTAATTAAAACCTGCGAGATGGAGAGGCTGGCGCGGGCGGCTCCGTTTTATTTGCTGCATCTTTCATGCTGCTGACGATCGTAAAGGGCTTTAATATTGAAATATGGGCCATTTTCCCAGCTCCAGCCTTCGCCGCGCGCTCCCCACACCCCCACACCCAACCACCCCGCGCTTGATAAAAGAGCCCCTGCAAATCCATTAAGAAGAGATAATTGAAAACTCCGGGGTAATATTTAAGGCCGCGCGCCGACGGGGCGGAGGGCCCGACTGCGCCCGCAGTGCCCAGCGGTGCCCGCCTGTGCCAGTCTCTCGCTCTCGGGCCCCAAGGCCACTCTTGGGTCCAAGCTCCTGCGCTCCAAGGCCCGCTAAGACCCTCGACTTGGGGGAAGACAGGCTGGAGACTCCCAGCCCTAGAGTGACTGATCCCCCTTGGGTGAGGGTGTTGGGGGGGGGTGTGCCCAGGTCGATTCAGGCAGTGGCTCTGTTTCGTGTTTCTGGGCCTAGCGCTCACCCCGGTCCGTGGTGATCCATTTGTAGGATTGCTGTGCCCTCTTCAGACCAACCCACCACCTTGGACTGGGGTGCGGGTACAGAGCTGTGCAGTGAGGCCTGAGGGGTTTGCTGTTCTCGGCTGCCCTGTTTTGTACATTTTCAGCCTTCTACAACAAGAAAATTTGTAGGTAACAGCTCTGCACATCTTCCTTTACGCTTCCCTCTCCTATCAGTACTAGCTACCTGCTGTCCTGTATGCTACTGTCGTTTAGCACATTGTGTCATCATTATCTATTTAAAGTTTGTCCTGCTACCACACTATGAGATCTTGAGGCCAGGGATCAGGTCTAATTTTCCCCTAGCCTTTCTGCCTGGCCCAGTGCCAAGCATGGAACATGTGTTCCATAAATGTCATTGAGCTGGCTGCTATCTGGGTCCCTAGAGGTCAGGGTCTCAACATCAGGCTGCAGGCCCATATGGGCTAGTAGACAGAGCATGGAAGGGGAAGACACTGGGGTAGACTCATGCCTGTCTCCCATAGTGACTCACTTTGGAGGGCACCAGGGGTAAGGGTGGGGCTCTGTTCTGCACTGTGTTTTAGGGAGCCTTAGGTCTTTGCCTGGATCCTTTGGGGGTCATTGGGTCTCTCTCTCCTCCTTTCCTCTCTCCCTCTCCCTCTCCCTCTCCCTCTCCATCTCCCTCTCCCTCTCCTTCTCCCTCCCTCTCCCTCTCCTGTGTGTATCTGTGTGTATGAAGTTATTTGAAGGCACAGCCATACAAAAAGCATCCCACTCAATGTCCTACTGGTCACTTTCCCATCTGCTGGCCCTTTTTCCGATCATTCTCATACCCCAGATTTCTGAAACACTGCCTGACACCTCCAGAGATGCATTCCTGCTGAGGAAGGAGCTTTAGTGACTCAGGCCTGAGGCCACATTTGAAATAATTCCCCTGTGTGGCTAGCATGAGAGCCAGGGCCTTCTACCTCTCTGTTTGCAACCAAGGACTCCTGGTAGAACCACAAAATACCAAAGCTAGACACAGCGAGAAGAACCTCGGGTACTGTTTTTCTTAGTATCAATGGGGCAGTTATGGGATTTTTTAAATGATTTTTTAAAGAATTTTTTATTTTATTTTCTTGTTTCAGAACTTTTATTTGCTTATTTATCTTTATGGCCGGATCAGCCCACCCCGAGGGCAGGGCTGGTACAGCATGTGGTGCCAGGGATCGAACCTCAGTCCCTGCAAGCTGCCTAAGCTTTCCTAAGCAGGCACTTTAGACCACTGAGCCATCCTGCTGGGCCCAGTTATGGGATTTTTGATGAGCCTGAGCCACACAATCATGGGTGACAGAGCCAATGTTAGAATTTTAGGAAGAAAAAAGAAAAAAGAATCTTAGCAAGTTCATGGAAGAGGTGGGATTAAAATCCCAATCTCTTAATCTATTTTAATACACACAGTGTGTATTCTAAGTTCTTCCCCCAATCTCTCATTTAAACCTCACAAGCTTATCACAGAGTAGTACTACAGTTACCATCCATAGATGAGGAAGGTATGGCATGGAGTTCAGAAATTTGTCCAGTGTCATATATTAGTAAATAACAGATTCAGGATTTGAATTCCAGTTTAATT
>PVJA010017440.1:0-41651 GCA_004027025.1 Myocastor coypus | reverse complement strand
TAAAACTCAATAGCAAGAAGGTAGAAGCAAATAAAATGGGTATAGATCTGAATTAATATTTCTATAAGAAGGCATTAAAAACAGATATATGGAAAATGCAGAGCCTTGTTCATCATCAGAGAAACGTATGTCAAAACCAAGAGACAGCTCACTACCCTCCAGTAAAAAAGGCCATCATCAAAAGACTAAGAATTCATTCTGTCAAGAAATGTGAAGAAAAGGGGGAGCCCTCTGAGCTGCTGCTGGGAATATAAATTAGAATAGCCAGTATGAAAAGCACTTAAGAAGCTCCCCCAGCAAATGAAATCAGAGCTACCACATAACCCACTAAAATATTTTTAATTGATGAAATCTTATTTTTAAAAAATTGTGTTTTATTTAATTATAACCAGCTCTCTGATAAAAGCAACATGAATAAATTCTGATAGATTTATTTTCCTCCATTGTTAATCTGAAACAAATTTCAAATAACTTCGTTTTTCTACCTCGTGTAGCATGAACTCAATATTACTGTTTATAATTTATACAAATTATCAAACTCTAGTGAATAGCTATTGCAAACAAACACTGAGTGATAAGGGTGGCGATGAGAAAGACTATGAGTAATCTTCTTTATTCAGTAGCTGTGTAGGGGAGTGAGAAATGTTCTGCTGAATCTGGAAAACAAAGTTTCTAAGCTACAAGTTTATCCAGTTACATTTGATAAAACATAAAGTGAAATGACAGCGTGGAGATCACAGGTACTGTAGCGAATGGTCTCTGACTTGAGGATGCTCATTCTTCATACTATATGACAATGTTTCCTTAGTTTGCAAAATGTTATCAGTAAGACAATGTTATTAGTAAAACATTGCATGTTACCCCGTATCCATTAAAATCAATTTAATTAAGGAATAATTTAAATTGTATCGGTAAGTTTTCTGTTGCTATAGCAAAATATCTGAGAATAACAACTTACTGCACAAGAGATTTCTTTTGTTGATTCTGCTGCGTCTGCACCCACCGTGGGGACCGGAGCACTGCGGGAGAGAGCATGGTGGAGAAGCACTGCTCATGTGACAGCTGAGAATGCAGAAGAACAGGAAAGTCGGACAGGAAGAGATGGAGGACCAGATGTAATCCCGAGGTCACGCCCTAGGACTGCACACCTCCCCAAAGCTTCCACTGCAGGCCAACAGTGCCATCACATTTTGGTTTCATCTGTAGATTCACCCACTGGAGAAGATATTCTCCTCCTCTCTTCTCTCTTGAAAAGAGAAAAAGACAAACTGCAACAGTAATTAAAATATAAATTGACATCAACACTAAATACAAATTTCTATTTATCTGAATTTTAAGTTAAATTATTAATTTGTCCTGTAAAAAATGAGGTAAATTACTAAAAACAGTTAAAATTGAGCTATGCATGTGTAATGTGTTTTAGAACTAATAAAGATTCTTAAAATATTCAAAGTTTTTCGATCCAGCAATATAATTTCCAAAATTATTATTTGAATAAAATCATGTAGAACTTAAAGTTCAACCTGAGTCTTCCACTGCAGCAGAATGCATCTAGACAGTACAATGTGTTCAGAGAGGTTGTCACCATGGGCATGACTAAGCCTCAGATGTGGCACATATTTAACAATATCTTTGCTCTAAATTTGAAAAATATTTACAGTAAGAGGGTCCCAAAAGGGCTGGGCACTTTCATGGAGTTCTCCATCTTACCTCTAAAAATATAGTTTCACCACTGCCCAGTAGGGAATCATTGAGAATAAAAATCAATCTCACAGTAGTGATACAAATTTAAAAAAAAAAATTAAGATAGTTTAATTATTGCCTACATTTGAAATAATGACATCACTCTCTAAAATGTAACAAATATTAGTAAATGCTAGGTACTGTGACTTTTTATTGTAGAGGCAGAAAATGTCATTTATGTTTTACTCAAAGGAATAATAAAAATGTATTAGAGGATAGGGAAAAGTGAAAATTGTATGTGTGATAATTTTTTGTCTGTTTGTTTGAGGCAGGGTTTCTCTATGCGGTTCTGGGTGTCTCTGAACGCTTGTTGTACCCCAGGATGGCTTTGAATTCACAGCAAGTCTCCTGCCTTTGCTTTCCAAGTGCTGGGCTGCAGGCAAACACTACCACGTCTGCCTTGGTGATTACTTTATCGTTAATGTCTATGTTCTTTTCTTTGGATGCCTTTTGTGATTGATAGTTATGATGCATCAAACTTATAAATTTGATGATTTTAATCATCTGAAACTAATCTTGAAAGAAAATAATTAAGGAAGATGATGTGAAATAAGATACAAACATATAAGTAGAAAAATCATTAGAGATATAGTTATAGTGCTGGAGATATAGTTATTGTGTGGAGATGAAATTCCTTTATCAAAAAAAAAAAAACACACAACTGAAGCTTCTTTTCTATTATGTGACATATAGCATGTAGTGCTACATATAATGATTCATATCCATCTTCAAGTTGAAAACCAGATATTGATACAAATTTCCTTATATCATGACTTTTAAGTATAAAAAATAAATTTTAGCTTTAAAAAGCTTTATTGGAGTTGTCATATAGCTCAGTAGATTAAAGCATGTGCTTAGCGGGACACAGTACAAGTTTGATCTGTGTACTGAGACTGCAGAGTAGATTCTGGACTAAATACATTTAAAAAGGAGTGAAAATAAAAAATTAGAAAGCTTTATTAAAATTCTATGTAGCATGTATACATGTAGTTGCAGACCCATGTTATCAGACAGAAAAGAACCCCATGGCCAGCAAGATAGCTCAGCTGACTGTGCACCTGCTCACTTATGCAAGTGCAGGATCTGGGTTTGAGCAAGGCATGCTTGCTCTCTGCTGCTCCTTTCTTTTTGGTCTTGTTTTGTTTTTTGTATTGTTTCTGTCTTCTGATGCTATGAAAGGCTGCCCTCTGCCATGTGCTACTCTGCCTTGGAGCCAGCTGAGTATGGAGCAAACCTCCACTAACTGTGAGCTAACTAAGCCTTTTATTCCTTAATTCTGTATATCAGGTATTTTGTTCCAGAAATGAGAGTAAAGAAAGCAAGAAAATGATAGCAGTGGAATTTTTAATATCAAATTTCACTAGCATGTCTGAATAATTTTCCTGGATACCAAGATAGTGAGTGTGACTGCTCTGGGAGTTAGCTGTTTCAGGATCATATAAGGACATTCGGTCAAAATAGAGAGTCCTGAGTCCCCACCAAATCAGTCAGAGCAGGAATTTGTATGTCTAGCACAGATTCAAGCTGATTGTGGTACACAATGAATTCACTGGTCAGAATAAATCCATGACCTCATGCGACTATTTCACTATCTTTCCCACCCGACTGAAGAGGAAATGATTTACAACAGATTATGGGATGACTTCCCGAATTCTCAGGAATGAGGAAGAAGCAAAGGGGAGGCAAAACATGTAGGGGTGACTCTCAAGGGATTCCCCAAGTCTAGAAGAGTCTCGGCGTCACTGTCCCCCTGACATCTGGACCTGAGGGAGTAAAACTACTCAGTCAACACTCTTACATGACTCCATCAGCTCCGGACTCAGCTGGGAGCCAGGCGGTGCCCCAGGCAGCCAATGCCACACTCAGCAGCTGAGCCCTAGTTCTAAATAGTGAGCAAGTTCTGTCGATCAGTGGCTTTTTCTTCAGATCCAGAAACATAAGGAAAATTAATCACAAGAAAATATAGTTCTTATTTTGTTTTGTTTTTGTCACCTCCATCCAAAAATGACACAAGAATCAAGTTGGGGAAAATCAAGAATAGGTCAAAGTATTTTAACTCCTAGACTCTTTAGATTGCTTAGTGCAGTACTAGTGTTATTAGCCTAAAACATAAAATTTTATTCATCAGACGGTTCAATTTCACAGCAACTGTCATCTCCCTTTATTTTGCTGATTAATGACCTCTTTCCTGGTGAAGAAATTTCTTATTCTTCTAAATATTATTCTTATCAAATCATTTATTCTGGACTTTGATATCAACATGTAATAATTTCAATCCTGTTCCCTCAGAACAAATCATCTTTCCTACTGTTCCAGAAGAAAAAAAAATCATGAAATCCTTTCAGTCTTGATTTATTGCAAGCTGAAAACTTAGTAACATCTTTTACAAAAAAGTAAATGCCTGCTCACAAGTACCAGTTTTACCAAAAAGTGCAGGCAGTTGTGACATCAGTGTTACTCATACTGACATGAATTTGAGTAAGTGAACCAACAAATGAAGGCTTAGACGTTATTGCTCATATTTAAGGTATTAAAAATTAGGTTTAATATAATATGGAGACTGATTATAGATGTAAATACAGGTATTGATACACTGTAGATGTTGTAGATGAATCAGATATGATCAATCCAGTGCCAGTTTTTACTATCACATCATATCATTACTACAAAGTTCACTAAAAATCAACTCTATAAAAGAAATATCTCTCTGCTCTTCCCAGCACACAGCTCTTTCTCTGTAGCTACAACAAATGTTGACCTTTCCCTCCACTGAATTTATCTGGCATGGACTACTGTTATAATTATTCACCTGCATGTACCTCTCCTTCCCCATGAGTCTGTATATTCTTGCTCACTGGAAATAGCCAATGTTGGATAAGTTCAACTTTGCCTCCCCTCTGTCTCAGCATTATCCTCAAAGTGCCTGGAGGGAATATGCAACTGTGCTCTTTGACGTGTTTGTGGTCCCTGATCTTAAGAGGATCCCTGCACACAGCCCACAGGGCTGCTACTCTTGCTGACACCAGCCAGTCTTCTTCCTCTCCCTCCACTGTACTGACTGCACTGCCCCATCTTCATTATCTCTCAGTGGCTGTGTTTTCACAAGCAGTACAAATTCAGAAGTAACCTGGATAAAATTCACAGGCTGCCCTCCCCATGTACACTCACCTACCAAACCTGTACCCATACAACACCTGCCACATCCTTCTTGTATATTACCTAGGAACTCTCTGAACTGTCTTCTAGGGATAGCTGCTTAAGTCCACTACACTCGCTCCTGCCTCCTCAAGGGTAATATTCTATGATTCCCTTCCCTAGAGAATCTTCATAGTTTCTGCTGCATTATTTCCCAGGCAGAAGGGTTGTTACGTTCAACATCTTTTTTTTTTTTTTTTTTTAAAGACTACTCTTTGAAAAACACTGTTTTTAAAATTGATATATATTATCTGGAGTCTTTCACCACTGTCCCTCGAGAGCCCCACAGATAGCTTTCAATGACACAATTCTGAAATCGTTTGTTCATTATTACTAATGACGTACCTATTGTCCAGGTCTGACTGTTGATTTCCCATCCTCTTCTCATTTGATCTATCCGAAATGTTTATCCAGGTGATTGCTACCTCTCCAAGAATAACTCTTCTTCATTTAGAATATAAAACACCACCTATCGTTTTCCTTCGTCCAACCAAAGTGCAAGATGCTCCTTTCTTCTCACCAAACTCATCTCTTACTGTCTAGTATTTCCTAACCTTGCCTCAATTTCTTTCTTATCTCTATATATTGATAGTCTAAAAAAATCTTATTCTGCCTCTGGGGTTGATGAAATGTTTAGGTTCTAAGAACTCACAAGTTTGAGTTCCACTAGATTTTATCTTGCTGGTGAAAGTAACATACCCAAAACATACTTGATCTCAGCATATGCGTTGCTAGTGTCATTGCAAGATCATCCTGTCTAAACCTAGGCTCCTGATTGACTGTCCAAAGCCTCACTATCCTATATTTCCCTTCTCAAAGTAATCAATTCCATTTTCAGTTGATTAGGAAAAAAGAATGTGTAAGCATTCTTAAATTCTCTGTCTCCACCGATTCTTTGTACCTGCCAGCAAGTGCTCGTGTGATCTGTGTCCAATATGTATCCCATATTAGATTCCACTTCCACACTTCTACCAACAAAACTGTAAGCAGAGCTGTTATTTGCCAAGGTGATGACCTCCTGTTTGGATTATGTTAGAGTTTTTACACTGCACCATACACTCCCTTATCCATCTGCAGCCTATGTTTTATACAATTAGAAGAAAATTTCCTTAACAACACAAATCGGAGCATATCAGCTCTTTCCCCAAGCCCTGCTGTCTCCACTGCATTCGGATTAAAGGCGGCCACCTGCATTTCAGCCTTTGTCTTTTCTTAGAGGAGTGATATACTCTACCTGACTGCACTTGAAACTGTATAATTAAAAATGGATCTCTATTTTTATCCATAAATAGTTATTTACTTAGTTCCTTGTATCAATGATAACAATAAATTTTCGAGCAGAAACGTCAGGGACTTCACCCTTTGAAATGAACTCTTAAAATATCTCTAATCCTTAATATTCAGAAGACTGAGGCAGAAGAATTAAATCTGAGGGCTAGTCTAGACAATGTATCAAAGTAGTGCTTTAAAATTTGAACGTGCTTTAAAAAGGCTCTGAGAGTATAATTCCATCTTTCCTGGGTTTGATCCCCAGTAAGCTAAAAGTAAAATATAAGACAAATGCATAAATACAAACACAGAAAAACTTACAAAAGGGGAAAACCCAGGAATTTCTGAAGAGGACTTTGAATTCATTGAAAGCTTTAGAGACACTAGATCTAAGAAAGTAATGTGAGCAAAAAGTAAAGAGCGGTGACTAGAACTAACTGGATGAATCAGGGCCATGAGGGAAAAGTTAGTTTTTTAAAGATAGCCAGACTTTCTGGAGGAATTATGTCCCTTGAGTATATACAAATTTAGGATTACATGGTCATAAGCATGCTAGGATTTATGAGCATTTTAAGAGAATCTGAAAAGCAGTAAGGAGATCTTGAAGATTATTCAAATGAAAGAAAACTGTTCTGGTCATAGAGGAATCTAGAATCACATTAGTTCATCTTCCAAGTTAGTTACTATGACAGACTTACTCGGTATGGCGATACAATTGGCTGCAAGGAATAAAATCCCTGAAATATATTGCAGTTTTCCCAGAAATATCAAGAGGTGGCCTGGACTACAAGTTTATTGACTCAAAATTTCCAAGGCAGTATCCATTCTTTCATTCTTCCCCAAGACCCTCAATATTATCTACAATTTTAAACTGAGAAAGATTTCCAATCAGCAAATAAAGACTGCATGTTTTAATTTTTTGCTGCTTTCCTTTTTATGTTTTCTTGTTTAAAAATATTAATTTTAATAAGAAAGAAATAACAATGAGATAGTTTCAAAACACATTAGTAGGGCAGCCACAATAATTAACACAATCCATATTGTTGTCTTTGTAGTAGTTGTTCAGAGTACATTATGCACACATGATAACTTTACTGAACAATACTAATACAAATATTTCTTTTCACTGAACTAAGAGAAAGTATTTATACATATACTCCAATAGTCCACAATAGTAGTCGGTTATCAGCAGAACTGGCAACATCAGAAACTGTTGACTTGAGCCTTTTACAATTCAGCATCTTAATCTGGCTTTACTTTTTATACCTCATGATTAAACTATTCTGCTGTATGGTTAAGACCAGGTTAAAATAAGACTTATATAACAAAAATTTAGTTTTATATCTAACAAGGTTAGTAAAATCCCCTCAGGATTTACTTTGAAACCATGTATAGCATTTTGTACAACTTTTGTCAGTGTCAGCCATCTGCATGAGTCCTGACCATTGCTTGACCCATTTGCCCTCTGTGAATGCCTGAGAGAATGTTTTCTCTCTAGATGAATCTCCTTAGGCACACTATACATCATCTATCCCTTTCTTCTGTGGACATATAATCACTTGAACAGAAAATTTGGTACACCACCGTGTTATACCATGTTACACTACAGGTTCTATTATAACCTGAGTCCTCACTGACCTTCAAGGGCTAGGGCCAAAACATTGGCTATCTTTATAGCCCTTGTTTTTCTCTAATGTTTTGGTCTGCAAACTTAAGTTGTTAACCCACCAGAGGAGAAGCTTAATGATACTAATACTCTATAACATAGGCACTTGAGCTTCAAAACACTGTCTTTCTGAATATGAAACACCTTAGACTTAACATGGAACCAGTATTTTCCAACAAACACTGATATTCTAACAAATCCCTATGGAATGTGATGAAAAATACCAATTACACAATTATACACAGAAATTTAGAAATTAACCTTATACAAAACTATAGCAGGTCAATCCTGTGGTATTTTTTCCTTGACTCTTATTCTCTTTTATTACACTTTCTTTGTTTTTTTAAACAAATATTTAATTGAGAAAGAGTATAGCAATAGTTGATATGGCATTAGAATCACCATACATCTAAAATACCAGAATAACAGATATTCCATGCATGATTTTAGTATTACACATTGCTATCCTCAGTGTCAAAAACCTGTTGAAGATTATTACAACTATTGTCTATTTCATCCTGTGTATATAAGTGTATGGTTTTGCATCTGCCACATTTGCACACTTTTCTGATTGCTGTCTCTTCATTGTTTAATTCTTAAGTTTTTTATTTCCATTTTCTTTCTTTCTTTTTTTTTTGAGTTCTTACACTAAGGAAACTACATGATATTTACACATATAGGTCTGATTTATTTGACTCATGAGTATATATTCAAAATACATCCATTTATATATGAAGTCTTCTGTTGTATCATTCTTTATAGCTGAGTAATATTCCATTGTATAAAACAGCACATGTTTTTCAACCATTCTTCAGGTGATGGACATTCTGGTTGATTCAAAGATTTGTCTATCACAGGTTGTGCTACTACAAAAATAGGAGCACAAACATCGCTATAATTTGATGTTTTCAGTTCTTTTGGGAAAATTCCTATTAGGAAAATAGCTGCATTACGTGAAATTTCCAGTCCTAATTTTCTAAGGAGTCTCCACACTGGTTTTCGTATAGTTGCACCAGTCTGTACTCCTATGGGCAATGAAGTGTTTCTTTTTATGCACAGCCTCACCAACATTTGCTGTTTGTTGATTTCCATCCTTTCTGGGGTGAGATGGTATCTAAGCATTGTTCTGATTTGCATTTCATGGATGACTAGTGATGTGGAGCATTTCTTCCTGTATTTACTAGCTTCCAGCATTTCTTCCTCTGAAAAGTGTATGCTTATCTCAGATGTCCATTTATGGATTGGGTCTTTGAATTTTGGAGCCCTAATGTTTTGAGTTATTTATAAATTCTAGATAGAAGTCCTTTGGCTGAATACTTATCAGTTAAGTTTGTTAAAATTTTGTGGGCTGTCTTTTCACACTGTTGGTAATTCTTTTCATTTGAAAAAAACTTCTCAGCTGGAGGAGGTCCCAGTTGTTAATTCTTCCAAGTGTTGCACATGCATTTTGATTTTTGTAAACGAACTCTTTGCCTACCCTGATGTCTTCAAGATTTCCTCCTACTTTCTCTTCCAGTATATATAGTGTTTCTGATTTAATATTTAGATTTAGGTGTTCAATCCACTTTGACATTAGTTTAGTGTATGGTAATAGACCTAGGTCAAGTTTTAGTTTTTGGCATGTGAAGAGCCAGTTTTTCCAGCACCATTTGTTAAAGAAGCTATTTTTTCCTCTAGTAAATATGTTAGGGCCCTTTGTGAAAACTCAGGTGGCTGAGTGTGCTTGTAGTCATTTCTGAGCCTTCTAATCAGTTTTATTGATCCTCAGGTCTATTTTTTTTTGTTTTTTGTTTTTTGTTTTTTGTTTTTGCAAATACCAAGCTGGTGTTATCACTAGTTTTTTCAGTATAATTTAAAGGCAGGAATTGTAATGCTTCCTGCCTTATCTTTGTTGCCCAAGACTGCCTTTGGTATTGTAGATCAAATATCAGGAATTATTTCTCTAGATCTGTGAGGTATGTTAATGCTAACTTGATAAAGATTGTATTAAATCTTTGTGATAATTTAGGGATTATGGCCATCATCACAATGGTATTCCTACCTTTCATGGAGCAGGGAATATTTTTCCATTTTCTGAAATCCTCTATGATCTCTTTTGTCAGAGTACAGTAGTTTTCATTGAATAGATCTTTCATTTCTTTTGTTAGGTTAATTCCTATGTATTTAATTTTTTTCAGTACTATTGTAAAAGGTATTGTTTCTCTAATTTGTCTCTCAGTGTGTTTGTTATCTGTGTAGAGGTATGTTCTTGACTTTTATGTGTTGACTTTCTATAGTGCTATTCTACTGAATTTGTGTATTAATTCTAGTAGCTTCTTGGTGGACTTGTTTGGGTCTTCCAAATAGAATATCATGTGATCTGCAAATAACGATAGCTTAACGTCTTCTTTATCTACTGTTATTCTTCTTTTCTCTCCCTCTCTCTCTCTCTCTCTCTCTCTCTCTCTCTCTCTCTTGTTCTGATGGTTTTAGCTAATGAATCCAGAACTATATTGAATAGGAGTGATGATAGAGGACTTCCTTGTTTGTATCAGATGTGAAAGTAAAATACTTCAGGATTTCCCCATTTAGAATTATGTTAGATGTTGGATTGTAATAGATGGCTTTTGTCAGTTTGATGTAGAGACCATCAATTTCAATATTCTGTAGCACTTTGAGTATGAATGAGAGTTAGAATTTGTGAAAAGCCTTTTCTGCATTAATTGAGATGATCACATCGGTTTTTTTTTTTATTTGTCCCTATTAATATAGTGTATTACATTTATAGATTTCTGTATGTTGAACCATCCTTACATCCCTGGTATGAATCCCATCTGGTCAGGGCAAATGATCTTCTCAATTATTTGTGTATTCTACTTGTGAGAATTTTATTGAGGATTTTTGCATTTATGCTCATGAGAGAGATTGGAATATAGTTCGCTTTTTTAGGTGTATCTGTCTCTGGTTTTGGCATCAGTTCAATACTTGCCTCAAGGAATGATTTTTGGAGGGTTGCTTCCTTTTCGATTTCATTGAAGAGTTTGAGGAGTATTAGGATATATCTTCTCTAAGTTTCTTGTAGCATTCAGTGGTAAATTCATCAGGACCTGGACTTTTCTTTGTGAGTAGTTTTTATTATTATTATTATTATTATTATTATTATTATTATTATTATTATTACATTTTGTATTTCACTGGCTGTTATGGATTTATTGAGAGTTCTTATATCTTCTTGACTCAATTTAGGTAAATTGTACCCTTTCAGAGATCTGTCCATTTCATCTTTGTCTTCAATTCTATAAGAGTAAAGATTCTCAAAGTAGCTACCAATGATCTTCTGAGTCGCCACTGGTCTGTGGTATTTTTAATCTTTAATTTTTTATTGCTTGACTTTGAGTTTTTTCTTTCATCTTTTTCATGAAGTTATCTTTGGGCTTAACAATTTTATTTAATATTTCAAAGAATCAGTGTTTCGATTCCTTAATTCTTTTTCTTGTTTTTCTTTGTCTCAGTTGAATTAATTTCTGCTATAATCTTTATAATTTCCTCCTGTGTTAGGGCTTTAGGTTTGATTTGCTCTTCCTTTTCTAGGCATTCAATGTACAGCAGTGGAGTATTTATTTGTTCCCATTCTGTTTTCTCAATGTGTGAGTTCACAGTTATAAATTTCGCTCTGAGCACTGCTTTCATTGCATCCCATAAATTCCCATAGGTTATGTTTGAATTTTCATTAAATTATAGATATTGTTTAATATATCATATATTTCATCTGTAACTCATTGTTTGCTTAGGAGGGTGCTGTTTTTAATTTTCATGTGTTGATGGGGTTTTGTGGTTTCTTTTGTTATTTATTTCCAGTTTCATTGCACTGTGGTCAGATAATATGCATGGGATAATTTCTGCTTTCTTGCATATACACTCAAGCATGACCTATGGACAAATATGTGGTCTAATTTAGAAAAAGTCTCATGTGCAGCTGAAAAAATATGTATTCAGAAGTGGTTGGGTGGAACACTCTGTATATCCAGTAAGTCAAGTTGTTCCAAGTTCTGGTTCAGATTTGCTACTTCTTTGCTAATTTTTTGTCTGCTGGATCTATCTTTTTGGGGCAAAGGAGTGTTAAGGCCTCCTGCTAAGACTGTTGTATAAAAGATTAGATTTTTCATGTCCATTAAGATTTGTCTAACATAGTTCATGTTGGTTGCATACATATTTGTGAGTGTTACATCTTTGACTTGAATTTTTCTCCTAACCAGTATGTAGGGTCCTACTTTATTTCATTTGTTCAATCTTGGTTTGAAGTTCAGACAGTCTTCAAACAGGATTGCTAAACTTGCCTTTTTCTGAGGTGTTTGGGCATATAGTACTAGCTTCCATCCTTTGACTTTCAGGCTATGATATTCTTCATGAATTAACTGTGTTTCTAGTATACAACATATTGTTGTATTTTGCGTTCTAATCTACTTTGCCAGTCTATTTCTTTTAATTGTAGAATTAAGTCCATTTACATTGATGGTTATAATTTCAATATATTCAGTTATTATTGACATGTTATTTACTTATGACTGTTTACTCCTTTTTCTCCTGTGTTGAATTGATGGGTTCTTTTTGTTCTCATTAGTGGATTTCACATCATTTTGTTTCTTCTTTAAAATATCTTTTAATTATCTATATAGGGTTGGCTTTGCCCTCATGAAATTCTTTAGTTGTTCTTTCTCATGGAAGTATTGTACTTCTCCCTCATACTTGAAAGAGAGTTTTGCAGGATATAGCAGTCTAGGCTGGAATTTGTCAAGTCCATGGAGAACTCACAGCACTCTGCTCTATGCTCTTCTTCACTTCATCATTTGTGAAGAGAAATCTGCTCTTATTCTGATGGATTTCCTTTCAAATGTGATCTCTTTCTTTTCTAGCAGCTTGTAGCCTATTAATCTTCTAGATTTCTTGTATCTTTACTGTTACATGTCTGAATGAGTTGTGAGTTGAGTTGATGTTATTTGTAGTCCTGTATGCTTCAGTTACTGAATGCCAGATTGTTATTTTATATTTGGGAAGCTTTCTGTGTTTACTTTTGCCCATATTCTTTTTGTATCTTTTGTATTGACTCCTTCTTTTTCTTTGAAGCCTGTTAGTCTTACAGTGTTCATCTTTGCATCATCTTTCAGATATTGAACTATTTTTTTTCATGCATCTTTGTTTTTAAGAGATCTTTTCTTACCTTTTCCCTAGTGGCTACAGTGTCTTCAAGATCTAAAACTTTCTTCGGTTTCATTCATATGGTATTGCCAACTAGTGATTGAGATTTTATTTTCTTGTATATCTCTTTGAAACTGCTTCATGCAATCTATTTCTTTCCTATATTGCTCATTCAAGGACTCTATCATTTTTCTATTCTCTTCAAATATTTTATCAATATCTTGAAGTATTTATTAATTCTTTTTATTATTTGTTTGTTTGTTTGTTTATATTATGGCTTGCTCAGCCTGCCCTGGAGTTGGGGCTGGAGCAGCATGTGGTGCCAGGGATTGAACCTAGGTCCTGGGGTTGCCTAAGCTTGTCTAAGCAGGCGCTCTAGATTGCTGAGCTATCTTGCCAGCCCTATTAATTCTTTTTTTTTTTTTTTTTTTTTTGTCTTTTTGAGACAGGGTCTTGTTATGCAGTTCAGGCTGGCCTTGAGCTCACTTTTGTAGCCCAGGCTGGTCTCGAACTCGCACTGATCCTCCTGCCTCAGCCTCCCGAGTGCTGGGATTACAGGCGTGCGCCACCACGCCCGGCCCCTATTAATTCTTTCATTAGAGACAACCTTTTATTTTTTTTTTTACCTCAGAGATTATTCCTGATCTGATTTCCTCTCAATTTTTCTGAAGTTTTTTATGTACTTCATGTGCCATTAATCGACATTTCTTTTATTTTCTTTTTTTCTTCAGAGGTTATTTCTGATTTGATTCCTCTATACTTTTTTGCAGCTATTTTGTTTGTTTTGTTTTGTTTTGTTTTTACTTTAGATGCTATTAATTCAGAGATTTCTTCTTCTACTTCACAGGTTATTGTCTGATCTAATTTCCTGTATACCTCTCTGCATTAGTTGCTTTATTTGAGATGTTATTAATTTGGATGTTTCAGCTGTGTGATTCCCATCTTGCTCTATGCTAGTGTCTCCTGCATTTGTTCTGTGTGGGCTTGGGGCCTGAGATTGCACCTTGCCCGTTCTTTTTTGGCATTTTGTATAACACCGTCCTCTGACCTTTTGTAGAGAGGTGTGGAGCAGTTATGCTGTATGCACCTACTGAAATTTCGGTCCAGATATATCAAGTTTGATCTTTTCCAGCTGTTACTGGTTGACTCCAGCTGCTGTGCTCGGCTTGTTCCTGCTGCATACCATATAAGTGGACCTGCTGTGCTCCCCTGGGAAGATGTTTAGCTCCTTAATTAGCTCTGAGAGTCTGACCCCCAGCCTCTCTGCAGAGAGTTTTGTTGCACGGTTCCATAAGAGGTTATGAGTCTGGTGTCTGGATGGAGAAGTTCTGGTTGTGGCACACAGGCAAAAGTTCCTTCTCGTGTGCAGGTCCTAGGATCTGGGCAGGAAAGACTTCCAGATGGGGATGAAGTTCTGGGTGTGGTGCCCAGGCCAGAAGTTCCTACCCACATTTTCACTGGTCCTGAGATCTGGGCCATTTTCTTCTTTCCTTTAAACATAAAATTTCTATAGTAGTACATGTTTGCAGTGCAAAATGTGCCTTTGTTCTGGGGTATAGATACATGTGCATCACACATCTTGATCCCTTTCTTCCCCTCTATTGTTCTCCTTCCTACTCTTAAGTACTATCAACTATTCTGGCCATCACTTATGCTTTTAGGTTTTCTCACAATACAAACAATGTAATATTTACACATGTGAGCCCAATTCAACTTAAAATTATGGTCTCAAGGTGCATCCATTTACCTAAAAGTGGCTCAAAGCTATCTTTATGAGAGACGAGCATTCTAGTGTATACGCATTATCTACATCCATTCATGTCTTTCATAGGCACTTTGGAGATATTTCAAAATTAAGTTCTTACAAATTGTGCTGCTATAAACATGAGTGCACACATATTGCCATGGTATAATGTTTTTAATTCTTTTGGAAAGATACCAAGTACAGGAATAGCTGGGTCAAATGGCACTTCTAGTTTTGATTTTTTGAGAAGTCTCCATATTAATTTCCTTACACCAATTTATATTCCCACTAATAGGGTTTGCCTCCTCCATCTATACTAGGTGCCCAGGGCACTGCTGAAATGGAATATACATTTGATTTGAAACCATCCAAAAATAAAGCTCGGGAATTAAACCCAACTGAGAAAATGCCAGCATTAGCCTCTATGTTCTGGAAGCTGGCGGGGTGAGCTAAAAAGCAAAATACAATCTGAGTAACACATTTTTAAACCACTTCTAAGTATAAGAAAATTAAAATTTCTGGCTAGGCTTTGATGGAATCTGATAGACCAACATCTGATCTTAGTTATGTAATGAAGGAAAATATTTGTACAGAGAAAAATAGAGGTAACGCTACTGGTATGGACAATTTATGCTCCGTTATTCTATGTCTCTGTGTCTGTGTGTGTAGGGCTCCTCGGGATTCATCCCAGGGCCTTCAGGTTGAGCTGTATTATCAGTGCTTTCCAATTTAAGATTAACACACCTGACATGGCCTTGAGTTTGCAAACCTCCTGTTTCAGCCTCCCAGAGCGCTGGAGTCACCATCATTCACTCGCACTCTCAGCTGCTGTCCACTACTCTTTTAGTCATATTAATGCTGTGCTACCAAGTGACTAGAAAGACTATATAATATGTTAATGATCAAAACAATTCAAACAAAGTCACAGATCATTGAGATAGCATAATTCAGATTTTTTTAGAAAAATATCAGATTATTGAATATTTATTACACAAAATAAAAGAATGGCTGAAAATATTTTAAATATTAGGAGAAACATTAAATAGTTAACAGAGAATCAGGTATTATTTTGCGCTGGGAAATATAAAATTATTAGATTGTTTAACAGATGCATACAGCAGAAGGAATTGATACACTTAAAGAAGACAACAAGAATTTTTTAAAAAAAATTTTGTTTTGGTACTGGTAATTGAACTCAAGACCTAATGCTTACCTATCAGGTTCTGTGCCACTGAGCTGAAACCTTGTCTGGAGGATAGCAGTCATTATCCTAATAAAAACACATAAAGAAAGTAAGATTGGAAAATACTGAGCAAAGGTTTTGAGTCATACCAGGAGAGAGTAAATCAGCAAACATAGCTAATTTACATCCTAATTGAAAGAGTAAAAAGAATGAAGTAAAAATTATTTTTAAATAATGCAGCACAATTTTCTAACTCCAACAAAAAAACCTATTCAACTCAAATCCAAAGAAAAAGGAACCTGGAAGGAAAAGAGAAAAGGAAGCAAATCATACTCAGGTGTATCACTGTTGAACTTTGAAAACCATCTAGGAGGCCTAAAAGCAACCACGAGATAAATCTTAACCGTTGAGGTGAAGGCAAGGAAGCCAGACGACAATGGAAGACCTTCCAAGGCTGGGAAGGAAAAAGAGGAACCACTGAGAATCCAGTGTCCCGTGAAGGGACGCATCAAAGAAAGGGCTAATAAACGAAGAGTCTGAGAAAACAAGTTGAAATGATCTATTTCCAGTAAAGCAACACATAATAACTGTGAAAGAAATATTTTCCAGGCTGCCACAAATAACAGTAAATGGAAATTCTCCTTTAGAGTAAGGAACAAAAGAGGTCCAAGAGTGGCTAGTGTGTAGGAAAGCTGCATTTTTTTGTCTCCTCTTTCAGCAAAACCTTTTAGTGAAACAAAATTGGCTTGTAGAACAAATCCTAATATATTTTAATGTTTATAACACATAAAAGTATATGACAGCAGTAGAATTACATTGATAACCAAATAGATTAAGGTGTTCTCTCCGTTTTTGTGAATTGTCATGATGCTAATTCAGAATAAGTTAATGATTCATATTCTGATTCCTAGAGCTATTCCAAAATAGTTTAATGTATTAATTTTAAGTAAATCTAAATTATGCATAAAATATGTAAAAATAACTAAAAAGTTGAGTGGAAATAACAGGAATTAAATCCACAGAAAAGTTTATAATGGTGGACACATAAAAAATGCATTTTTAAACCTCTAGAATTCTGCAGTAAAAGAACAACAAAATTCATAACTAGGCACATATAGGCAAATTTAATAAAATATAGTTTAGGAAGATTAGATGGCAAGGATAGAATGTAGAATATGATAATTAAAAATATTTTTTTAGCATTTTTTCTATATATATTCAGTATCATTAAGGTAGGAAGTTTCACCCTTTGGACAGGTCTCTGCTTAAACCCTAGTCTAAATGAATTACTTTTAACTGAATAAGTGCTTTTTTAAAAATTTTTAATTACTTTTAATAAATATCAATATGATAGTTTCACAACACATTAGTAGTACATTCGCAATAATTGACACATTACATATTGTCCTCACAATAGTAATGCAGAGCACAGGGTGTGGACATGATACATTTTCTAATTGATATTGGTAAGGAAAAAAATATTCTTCTCTTTGAACTAAGAGGAAGTCGATGTATACATAGTTCAATGTTCCATAATTGCAGGGGGTTACCAGTGAAACTGTCAATGTTGGAGGTTGTTGATTTCAGCCTCTTACCACTCATCATACTAATCTAGTTCTGATTTTTATGCCTTGTAATTAAGCTTTTCCACTGGGTGAAAAAGGGCAAGTTAAAACAAGACCTGTATAACAAAACATTCATCTTTTGTATCTTTCAAGGTGAAATCCCCTCAGGATTAACTTTGGAACCATGTAAAGAGCTTTGTAGAACTGTTGTAGTGTCAGCCTTCAGGATGAGTCACAGCCATTGCTTGACCAGTTTGCTGTCTGTGAAAGTCTGAGAGAAAGTTTTTCTCTGGGTGACTCTCCTTAGACACACTATAGTTCATTTATCCCTTTCCTCTAATGTCCCATAATCTCCTTGACCAGAAAATTTGGGATATCTGTGAGTTATAGCGTATTACAGCACAGGTTCTCTTATGTCTTTAATCCTTACTAACCTTGAAGGGCTAGGGCCAAAATATTGGCTATCCTCATAGTTCTTCTTTTTCTCCAACTTTTTGTCTGTTAACTTACATTCTCAACCCTCCAGCAGACAAGCTTCATGATACTATTACTCTATAACATAGGTAATTGAGCTTAACATCACTGGCTTTCTGAATATCAAACATCTTTGATTTAGCTTGAAATTAGTATTTTCCAACAATCATTGATATTCTAATAATTCTGTATAGAATGTGATAAAAACAGATACACATTTTTATGCAGACATTTAGAAATCCAAGGATGTAGAAAATTGTAGACTGTCAAGGCTATTGCATTTTACCAGTCTCTTACTCTCTTACTCTCAATTATTACCCTTTTCTTTTCTTTATTATTTTAATTTTTTGTTGTTGTTGTTAACCAACCATCTACTTGAAAGTATAACAGTAACTGAGTTTACAATGGGAGCAGTACACATAAAAAGATGACAATGGCATGCATTCCAAGCATAGTTTTAGAGTTGCATGGTGCTATGATCAATATGATGAACCTTTTGAAGTTTCTTAAGACCAATATCTGATTAATCCTGTGCACATAAGTGTATGGTTTTGCTCCTGCTATGTTTCCTCTCTTATCTGCTTCCAGTCACTTCATTATTTAATCCATAACACATTCAGGTGTGTTATGCCCTTAAGTATTTATTTCTTCTTTAGAGTTTTTACACTAGGGATACTATATGATATTTACACATGTAGGTCTGGTTTATTTCACTAATGAGTATATGTTCAATATACATCCATTTGTATATGAAATCTTCTAGCTTATCATTCCTTATAGCTGAATAATATTCCATTGCATAAAAACGCCACATTTTTTTCAACCATTCTTCAAATGATGGGTACTTTGGTTGTTTCCAAGATTTGGCTATCACAAATTGGGCTGCTATAAATATAGGTGCAAGATATCACTATGGTATCATGTTTTTTGTTCTTCAGGGAAAATTTCCAGTAGAGGGATAGCTGGATTGAATGGGATTATTTTTTTGAAGATCCTCCACACTGCTTTCCATAATGGTTGCACCAGTCTACATTCCCACCAGCAGTGGACAAGGGTTCCTCTTTCCCCACAGCCTCTCTAGCATTTGTTGCTGGTTGATTTCTTTATGATAACCATTCTTTCTGGGGTGAGATGGTATCTAAGTATTGTTTTGATTTGCATTTCACGAATGGCTAGCGATATGGAGCATTTCTTCATGTATTTATAGGCTTGCTGAATTTCTTTCTCTGAAAAGTGAGTGTTCATCTCAGATGCCCATTTCTGGATTGGGTCTTTGAATTTTGGAACTCTAATGGTCTTTAGTTTTTTGTAGATTCTAGATAGAACATCTTTATCTGTATACTTATTAGTTAAAATCTTTTTTGAAATTTGTAGGTTGTCTTTTCACTCTGTTGGTAATTTCCTTTGATGTGCAAAAACTTCTTAGGCGGAGGAGGTCCCATTTGTTGATGCTTTCAAGTATGAAACGTGCGTTTTGATTTTTGTCCATGAACATTTCGCCTACTCCGATGTCTTCAAGATTTCCTCCCACTTTTTTCTCTTCTCTCTTTCTCATTTTTCTCTCTCCTTAATTTCTTATAACTTCTTTTCTTTTTCAAACTTGCATTCCTATATCTGGTAATCTAAACAAATAAGTTGCAGACAATGCAATGCAATAAAACAGATACTGTCTGTACAGCTGGATACATTGTATCATCTTGAGAAGTTTAAATGTTTAATTAAGTAACTCAGCAGAGAACCAGGGTCCTTACTTTGTAAATATCCTCATCCTGTGCAAGAGCAAGGCGTGGACATTCTGTGAAATCTAAACCCACCACCTCAGGGTAGCCTACTTATAAGGAGAGGAAAGAGACTCCTTCCTTTG
Organism: Myocastor coypus; assembly: GCA_004027025.1. Taxonomy (NCBI): domain Eukaryota; kingdom Metazoa; phylum Chordata; class Mammalia; order Rodentia; family Myocastoridae; genus Myocastor; species Myocastor coypus. Next base: position 21,773 of record PVJA010017440.1, on the reverse strand, counting down.
TTTTTTACTGTTTTCTGCTGCCATGAGCTGCTGTTCTCTGCCATGTGCCATTCTGCCTGGGAGCCAGCCAAGTATAAACTGAAACCTCCACAAACTGAGCTATATAAATCTTTCCTGTCTTAATTTTGGGTGTTGGACATTTTGTTCCAGCAAAGAATGCAAAGTAACTGAGATACTGTCAAATTCATATTTTTTTGTTTAGTTCAACTCTGTATCATTTCTAATTTCTTTATTATTACTATCATATATCAACTTTAAAAAATATAAAATGCGTTAATAAAGACAAAACAAATTGATTTCATTGCAAAGGATAATGGTGAAGTTACTGAGTTTTGGGATCTGCTGTGCAAAGGACAAGTTGGTATACATTGTTCACTGGGATTGAACAATAAAGAAAATGAATGGAGCTCTTTCACTTTTGGTGTATGAGCTAGGGAATAGGCAAGGAGCAAGGACTGGAATACTCCACACTATCACATGTCAGAGCTGAAGACATTGATACAACTTGCATTTTGCTTCTATAAAAGATCATCACACAAAATATTTTCAGCTGTGGATTTAAACATGAATGAGCATATACACATATATTGCCTTGCTCTATGACTTGAAAGAACCCAGAAATATCAACATGCCAACAGAAATGAATGCAACAAATAACCATATATGAGTTTATGATGCCATTCTCCAATTACAAGAGAAACAGGATCCTTAGTGAAAGGGATGCTTCGGTACATATACATTATGAGCCTATAGTAAGTAATACAGTCAAAAGGAGCTGACCAAACAACAAAAAAATTCACAGAACAGACACAAACAATAATTGGAAGCATCAAATTATGTGAGCCTCCTGAGTGAGCACTCAACAGCTAAAGCTGGAACAATATGGGTAGTGTATTATCCAAAGAGATATGCAATTTTATTAGTGCATATATGTAAGCAATTAAATAAATCAATAAATTGGAGAACTACACAAAATTTCTGATACAGAATTCCAAGTAATTTTCATAAACATTTTCCCTTCAAGGAAATGGAGCACAATTCACCATTCCTTGAATATAGACTGCACATTTGTGACTGTTTGACAAAAGAATAATGAACGACTTTGCAATAGAGAATCTTGAAAAGCATTTCTTTGGTGAAGTGATCAAAGAGAGTACTAATTATGATAGATCGTGTGAGCAGAGGGTTTCCCTCCATGTGGCCTGGTGAAAGTGGCTCTCTACTTGGACATTCCTTCATAATCAAGTGTAGGTACAAGAGAAACATCAGACAAATATATGTACACAGTACTGAAAGTGCTATCAACTAAAAATACTTTAAATGGAAAATACACAATAAGACTGTATCCATATTTGGATGACATATTGCATATAAAAATGCAAATGATTTTCTGAAACTTAGAGTGTATAAATTTCAGTATACCAGTGTCTAAAAATCAATTGCTCTTATGCACTAACAAACGTATGAAAAATGAAATACGCAATCCCATTTGCAATAGCATTCAAAACAAAATAACTAGTCAAGAAATTTAATAAAATGCAATGAAGATTTCTGAAATGAAAACCTTAGAACATTAATTTAGTAAATTTAAAAAGATATAAGTAAGTAAATAGATATGCTGGCTTCATGTCATGAAAGACTTCACAAACTAGTCTAGAAATTAATGCAATTGTTATCAAAGTTCTCCCAAGTATTTTCTCGTTATTAATGAGACAATTCCATCAATTATGTGGATTGGCAGGAAATTCAGATAATTTAAAAACTCACGGAAAAAGAATAAAATAAAAGGATTTGTAGTACCTATAATTGTATTGCAATAAATAAGAGTCATTGGTGACAGAGAAAACCTATTGCATCAAAGGACATCTCTAGAACCACTATTCTGTCTGCCATACCAGGTGACGATCTACCTAGAAATGAAACCTGCCCTCAGTGACCCATAGCATGGTTCCTCCCACAAGCTAACAAGACAATCACTAACCTCCGACTCCTCCTGGACACCCAGAACTTTCTCTTATGTCTTACTACTGCATTATTAAAAAAGGACCAAGCATCTCCAGATATGTAGCAAAGGTTTAGACATGAGAGAAGAGATATCCAGCCCATAGGAGAGAGGAACTCAGAGGAACTAGGCTGGCCAGAGTGTGCCATGGAGGACAGAGCCTTCCAACTTTGGGTGAAGCAGTTTTCAATTGTGCTTCCAGATGATCAATCCATGCCCTCCCCCTGGGATTTGAGAGGAAGACAAGAACACTGAGATGGGAAGGTTGCTCAGAACCCAGTGCAGTGATAAGAGCCCTTACAAAAGACAAGACAAGGATGTGGAAGACATAAGAGTGCTGTGACGGAACAGAAAGAACCAGAAAAGAGGAGATGTTACAGGGTAGGCCTTGAAGATGGAGACAGTAGCCAGCAGTCAATGTTGGCAGGCAACACATAGAAGCCAAAAGAGGTCAGGGTCAGGTTCTCGCTGAAAGGTTCAGAAAGAAGGCAGCCTACCAGGTCACGTTAGACTGCAATGATGATGGAAGGAAAGAAAACTGTGTGGTGAAATCCACTGTCTCACCAGCTTGCTATTGGAGAAAGATTCTGAGCTACACCACAATGAGCATGAAATTAGTGGAGACAGGCAGTCACCTTCCCAGGGTTGAAGAGACAAAGTTGGGATGTCCTGAATGACAGAAGAGTTTGCAGAATAAAGAAACCTTTGCACAGGAAGAGGGATCTAGAAATCCACACAAGGTTGCCCTTCAGTCACCTGAAAAGCACTCCATCATGTCATAGATCTGCAACCAGGAAAACAGGTTGAATAACCAGCACGAGTATTATTGATGCTCACACAGGGCAAAGATTGGTTTCAGTTCTCATCAACCACTTCAGGAAAGATTTCAAAATCTATGAGAAATGAGATGCTGCAAATGAATGCATCATGGAGCTTAATGAGCTTTGGAGTAAGACCTTTTCTGGTCTGGATGAACAAACGTACAAGCATCTGGAAAGGAAAATTGTTTTCAAGTAATTTGAATTAATCTCCAAAAGAAAACAAAAAAGGAAGAATACTACAGCAATATGAAATTAGCAAAACAATTTAATGTAAAGTCCATAATAGCTGTTATTTAATTAAAAAATTAATAAACATGTGAATATATATATATATATATATATATATATATATATATATTAAATGTGCTTAGTTGTTGCTAGGACTCACTCTGTAGCTGTGAAGCTCTAATTCATGCTGGTCTTCCTTTTTTAAGCCTCCTCATCCCTGGGATTATAGGTGTACACCAGCACACCCAGACTCAGTCACCTCCTAAGCATCCCTTGGGGGCAGGACTGGCATGGCATGTGGTGCTAGAGATCAAACCACAGCCCCTGTGATTTCCTTAAGCTTATCTAAGCAGGCACTTTAGTCTGCTGCACTATCTTGCTGACCCGAAGAAAAAAATACAACTCATGATGAGCAGAAAAGTGATTCACCCAAAGCTGTTTTCCAAATGATCAGGCAATGGAATTAAAAAACAAGGACATTGAAATAGTTATAGCACACAAGGTAGGAAAAAAAAAAAAAACTGTACATGTTAGGTGGGAGCATGAAAGATTAAGTTAATAAAACTCTGATGTTTCATATTACATGGGTACGTAGGCATACATGAGGTTATTATAGCACATACAAATTTATAAAAAGATTAAATGTATGGCCCAAGTAACAATGGTCCAAAATAAGATGCAGAAATAAAGTTATTGAAAATAGACAAATAGTCAGGGAGCTGTGAGAAAATTTTAAAGGTGCTTTATATTTAGATAAAACCGTTGGAGGGAAATACAGTATAGAGAGGCCAAAAATGGGTTTTATGCTCAGAATGTAATGAAACTTGTGTATCCTCAGACCAAAGACCTCAATGGAGCCCAAGTTTAAGAAATACAGAGCAACTACTCACATTTACATGATCCTCACAGTGATAAAGGACTTTAAAATCTGCTTGTGAAAGCAGACACATAACTTACAGATAGAAGTGCAAATATAAGAACTGAAAAAAAAAAAAAAAAAAAACCTTCTCCTTAGGGAAAAAAGGCAAAGGAATAGAGCAAAACTTTCAAATACAAAAATAGAATTTTTAACCTAGAAGTCAACATCTAGAAGAAATATCTCTAAGCAACAAAAAAGAGATTTTTCTCAGGATGATAAGGTAAAAAAAAAAGAAACCTTAAAAGTAGTAGATATAACTTTATAAAATGTAAAAGCTATATCAGCTGAGAAGGCATATGCATATAAAGGACCACAAAGATCCAGAAATGACAACATATGGTAGCATAGGCAAGATTTTTTTAAAATTTTAACATATTTTAAAGTTGTGGCTATCTAAAACCAAGTGAGTCAGTACATTCTGAGTTGTATAATGTATCTAGATGTAAAATTCAAGACAGTAATAGTGCAAAGCTCAGGAAAAGAAATCTAGAAATACACCATTGTCATTTTTTACCTGTGAACAAAAGAAGGCCACTTTCATATAAATACAAACTGCTATTCACAAAGTATCCATAAATATAGCAAAATGTGTATACCTTAAATGCCAGAAAATCTCTAAGTAACGAAATTTATAGGTATGCTGGCAATATATAAAATTGAAACATAAAAATGTGCAATTAAATAAGTCATTGAAAAGAAATATAATACACATAACAAAAGAAAGAACATGAAAAGATAGTGAATTCATAGGCAAATTGTCAATCATTAAATATGAGTGGCCTGAACACTACAAATGCTACAAATAGCACAGTAGTTTGAATAAAATACAAAACCAACTCCTGACTGTATAATATATATTATCCACAGGAAAGCCATCTTAAGGACAGTAATAAATTAAGAGTAAAGTAAGGCTCCAGAAATTACGTAATTTAGGAAAAAATGGCCCATCCTTGGAATGACTCACACTAATATAACATACTCAAAAAGAAGCAATGTGAATAGACATATAGCAAGCAAACACATACTTTCATTTAGTGATTTTAAAATGTTTCTAAAAGAAAAAGTTTAGATTCAGATGGCTTCACCTGTGGCTTGTACTAAACACCTAAACAAGAAACTACATTAATATCTTACAAAGTCTCTGTAAAAAAGAGAACACTTCCAAGTTGGTAGACAGCACTGGGGTTATGTTGATGCTCAAACCGGATAAAGACCTCATCTGAAAATTAAAATGCAAATTCACGTGTCTTTGTGACTTTTCTCTCATTGTTGAGACAAAATATATGACACTCAACGTTAAAGGAGAAAAGCTTATTTAGGCCACAGTTTGTGGAGGCTCCATATCAGCTGGCTCCAAGTCAGGGTGGCACATGGAAGAGGAGCAACCAGTCATGGTTTCATAACGCAGCAAAAGCACAGAGGAAGAAGCAAGCCCCTGTTGCTCTTTTATACTGTAAGCAGGCTACCTGCCCTAGGGCAAATGTTTCACTCACACCATCTCTCTGCATTCCTCTTCCCCAGGCTGAGGATGTTTGTTTACCAGTTGAGGATCTTGGCTTTCTGCTGAATTTCTTAGCTAAGCTTCTGAACTCCTCAAATTGCAATAACAAATTGATCATTTCAAAATATGAGTTCAAAGCATGCAGAAATATTTTGAGAAAAGTTCATGAAAATACGTATTTTCCTGTAATGTTTTAAAAATGTAAACATTAACCATGTATTTTGCTCTCCCTTGCGCAATAATATACTTAGAAATGAATGTAACCAAAGCAGTGAAAAATTTGGACTTCAAAAATGAGAAAAAATTGGTGAAAAATTAAAGTCCAAGAAAATTATAGGTATCCCATTCAGGAATCAAAAGACTTAATATTCTTAATATGACAATACTTTCAAAAATGTTCTATAATTCAATGATCTATAATTCAATGAAATCATTATCAGAATTACACTCGATTTCTATGTAGAAAATGTAAAATTTTAAAGCATATATAGAAATGAAAGGGCCCAGAAAAGTTGGTGCAATCTTAAATTTGGAAGATGTATTCTTGGGGAGATCAAGACCATAAGAGCTAAGGCCCACTTGGCCTCCTCCATGAGTACCAATGATAAAGCAGATGAGCAAGCATACCGACATGTTGCAGGTTCTAGAAAGAACCTAACACAGCCAAGGTCCAGTTGTGTACCTGGACATATACTCTGAATTGTGGGAGGCAGATGGATCTGATTTTGCTTCAACTGCTTGCTTCTGTCTGAGAGAATAAAGGCAGGGTAGCCTTGATGCTTAGAGCTTCTTGTAAAAGAGTGAATAAGCCCTCTGTCCCCCATATTTTAATCTAATTATGTTTCTTTGTTTTTGCATTCTCACTTTTCCTCTCATCAGTTGCAAACTCCCAGCCCGAACCTACAAGTGGTGCACAAACAGGGGAAATCCTTCACCAGGGGTAAAGTGCAGTGAATCAGCAATGGGGAGATCTGTAGTTGACATGAGCTCACCAGAAAATGGAAAACAAAAAGAAGAAGCAGAAGAAAAATGAATATGAATGCATACAAAAAGCCTTTCAGCCAGGGTAATGGAGCAATATTCATTAACTGAAGTGCATCATTATATTCCTTTTGTGGAATTTTTTTGTGCCAGTCTAGTGCTCAGTTGATTTCTTATGTGATGCAAAATGTTGTCAAACGTAATACCAAAATGCTCACAGTGGGCTACACTCTCCCACCTGGCAAAATGGCTAATGGGTCAAAAAGAAGATAAACAGGGGAACATCTAAAGTTGAAGGAACTCTGACATAACCCTATATTTACAATGGAACAAAATGTCATGAGTCACAGTACCACAGCTTTTATTGGTATCAATCAGGGAAGTGGGTGGAGCTTGCACTGGAATGTTATGAAAGAGGAACTTAGCAGGCATAGCTGTAAGGAGAAATAGAGCACCCTTGTGCCAGGCACAAAGACACTCTAATTAGCACTGCAAGTGATAGCTCAATGCATGCAAGGCTGGTCACTTTACTGCCAAATGGTATAATTCTTCAGATGTTATCTCATATCTTAGCCCTGAAATCTCACAAGCTCTTCTTCAGACTTTCATTCTAGCCATCAGTGGTGGGTGCAGATTGACTAAATTTGCTGCGGTGAGATACACTGGCATCTCAGCTGGACTCATCACATTCCTTCAGCCAGTTTAGCTTCTATATAGCCAGCTTTGCATACACAGCCAGCTCTGAATGGGATTGGAGTGAAGCTCAAGTAAAAATTGCAACCAGGGGCTTCATTTCTCAGGGGAATGTGGCTTGCTGATCTGCACTTCCTGAGACAGACACATTTGATGTAGAGAAATGGGATCAAGAGAGATGAGATATGGATTATGCTTCTAGTAGGGCTCTGATATTTTTGCACATGCAACTAGGTCCATGCATTTCTTGGTCTTTTAACTTCAGGAGGCAATCCCACATCCATACCTAGTGTACCCCGGAGAGAAAGCATAAATGAGAATTAAGAGTCTTGGTAAAACTTCGTTTCTTTCTCTTCCTCCTTCCCTTTCAATTAGGGTGGAAACAGAAGCAGTATCTCCTTATCAATGGTTGATCAGAGAAGCTGTGCTTAACAGAAAGTCTCTTGAGATATGCACAATACCAATTGATATTTATCCCAACCCTGACAGTCCCCAATGAAACATTCATAAGCATTGTATTTTGAAATATAAAATGCTTAAAGAATTAAAATTCAGTGCCATAAACAATGGGGGTCATGGACCTTTCAGCTGGGCTTGTTGAACTCTGTCTTAGAAATTTTATTCTTATTACTTCTAGATATTAATCATTTGCTTAGTCTAGACGCTGTCTTTCTGCAGAGCAATACTGAAATTTCCATGTCACTCTTCAGGAGTGAGAAGTTGTGTATACATGGAAGAATTGGGCAGCAGGACATCAGGAGATTACTGAAGAAATGGTATTTGGAAAAGATCTACCCCCAGATCTAATCTCTCAGCCAATCATTCTGGACCAAACTTATTAGCAAGTGATTCTCATGATGAAACAATCCTAGCTAAGTATTCTTGAGGAAGTTATTTCCACTCAGTCCTTTTTACACAGACTTCAGGTTGTCTAGAAGCCTTAGCCTCAATTCTTAGCCAGGTTGCCAGAAGCTGTCTGACAGCAGATACTGTATGCTCTAGGAGCAGTAAGTATTGTGTTGCAGCTGGCTTTGGAGCATACTAATAAGGACTGAAAACAAATGCTAAGGGCTATCCTAGTGCCTAAAAATCTTGGAAACTATTTCAAATGATGAGAAGTTGTGGGTATCAAAGATCATAAATCTTCTATGTTTAATCAAGTGATGTTTGGTTTAATTGAATGAAATCATCCCTCTTCAAAAATATCATGCTGGAATTGTGATAAAACAGGGCACATATATGGTCAGTACACTCAATTTCAGGCAAGAAAAGGTGGAATTGCACCTCTCCTGGAGGGAAAGTTGCCAAGCCCTTGTCTGAGGTGACAAAATTGAAATCATTGGGCTAAGCAAGATTGCTCTCAATATTATCAAGATGGATCTCACTGGTGGGAAATGGGATCCCAGCCTGGCCTGAGGCACAACAAATAACAAGGACATTCTTAGTAGGGGCTTACAGCCCAAACCCTCAGTGGGTTTCTAAAGGATAGTTGAATCTCTTTTCATTGAGGCCCTAGGAACTGAAAGATTAAACTTTCATGCTGCTACATGGGTAACTTTCATTAGCAGAGATAAGTCTAACAAGATTCCCATGCAAATTGGGAGGCCTCTTTCCTTAGGTACTATGGGTCTGGTGTTCAGAAAAACTAGTTTAAACCTGCAGCATGTTGTATTTTCTGGGATTGCTGATCCAACCTATCTGTGGGAAACTCAGGTACTGTTTCGGTTGCATCTTATATTGCTCATCCAGCTCTTTTTCTGGTTGTCAGAAACATGGCTGTTAGCCAGTAAGCTACAAGATTTAACAATACATCCCATATGGAGGTATATTTCATGTAAGATATCACAGAATCCCAGCTCCTGTATATGCTTAACATTAAACCAGAATGTTTGAGGGTCTCATGGGCACAGGTGTAGATATATCAGTGATGGTGCCATCGCAGTGGCCACCTGAGTGGACTATAAGCATTTTCTTGGTGGAGCTCAGGTCACCTAGGCAGGTCATGCTGGGTACTGCACTACTGTCTCATATAGGCCCTGATGACTTTATTTTATTTTTGAAGAATTTAAAGCAGTAATTAAAAAAATAGCATTAGAAATTATACCAATTTTCACTAAACAAAGTAGTAGAAATTCAACAATGATTGCTGGTATTCCATGATGTTATCTTCAAATTAGTTATTTAGGTTACCAGATATAAATCTGCCAAATCGGTTTAAGACTATAACACCAATTGGCCCTGGTAACTTTAAAGGAGCCTTTCAACCATTTATCTCAGGGATCCTAGTCAATTTGTGGGGCAGGTATATTATGAAAAATTGGAAAACTCAAAATGCTAATAAGGCAATCCCATCTGTTGATAGTTACTAATTTTAAGGACTGTGTTTTTCCAACTTCCGTAAATAGGTGTTTTGAAATCCTCGCCTATGCTTCTTATGCTGATTGTACTGCCCACTTCTCACTGTCCTGCTAGACTTTTTGGTCAAGGAATGAATAGTAAGTGTCAATCTATTCATTGGTTTTATGTCTCTAACCAGCATACAAAAAGTCTTCAGTTGTATACCAGTCAAATGACTAAGCTAATTTGGCAAGCTCTTCACCACAGCATATAAATTTCATATTTGATCTTGCTAGTATTTATGCTTTCTATTAAACTCACATAACATGCTCAGTTCTTATAAACTTCCTTAGTCTAGCAGATAACCTTTGCAGATTATATTAGGTTAGTTGATAGTAATTAGCTTCTCATAATTTTGTAGTTACATTGGCATTATTCACTTACCATACCTAGAAATATTCAGACAAACTATCGTACATGTGCCTCAACTTATTTTACAGATGGGTCTTTTCATGGTTTTGCTGCTTATTGGATTATGCAAAATACCCTGAAAACTTCTACCCCTGAACTTTTAGTTCAAAGATCAGAAATACATATTTTAATTATCATATTAGAATTTAGCTTAGCAGAAACTATTAGCATTTTATGTTATTCTTTTGCCTATGTAGGTAATGTCACTAACCACTTGGAGACAGTAACTATAAAAAGCACCCTAGATACCACTCTTTAATTTGGTTTTGGGATTTCAGGAGGTCATTTCAAATAGAACTGCCTATCTTAAAGAGATCATCTACATTCACGTTCCAGTGTTCCTGGAAGAAAGAAACCATCATTGACAGACTCATTATATAGATTTTTCAACATATGAGGCTTCCTTATTATAGTGTCCACCAGAATATTTGCATCTCTACCTACAGCTTTAAGCTTTGCAGATCACAGGCACACCACAAAGCACCATCTTGTTCAGCATGCCAAACTTTACCTACATCAGTTCCTTCAGAAGGCTGTGACCCCTGAATCCTCCAGGCAAATGAGCCATGGCAAATGGTACAACATATATATCTCAATTTGGCAGGCTTGAGTATGTGCGTGACATGGCAGCACTGCCTCTTGGCATTTGCGAAGATGGGAGTTCCTAAGAAAATAAAAATGGATAATGGCCCTGCCTATACAAGTGAGAGCTTTCAAAGATTTTTGCCAAACAAATGTTACTTGTTCTACTGGGATTCTTTGTAATCTACAAGGACAAGCTACTCTTGAGTGTTCACATTTGACTTTAAAACAGCAATTACACAGACAAAAGGGGATAATCGATCCCTCTAAGAAATAAAATCTTCATTTTGTAACTTTTATACATATGTTTTGGATCTTGTTGGTAATACCTCTGTGGAATTACACTGGCAAAAATTTCACTGGATAAAAGGAGAAGGCACAAATGTGGTGGTGGTGGTCCCCAGAGTGGCAAAAATGAGAAGCACTAGTTACCCTATTGCTATGAGGGCAGGGAATTGTTTGTGTCATTGCACTAAATGAATGGGTATCTCTAGGAGTGTGTGACCCTGCAGAAATTGCCCCTCATGGCCCACCTTGACTCTACTCTCTTCACGAGTGAGTCTTCTCCCACGTGATTTAGCTAGCAAAAAGACTTGTCCGTCATTAGCACCTACCAAAGATGAGAACACTTGGCATCTGTTGAGACCCTTTGAATATATTCTCTGAGGTACTTTGACAATCATCATGACTGCCCTCTTCAGCTAGAAATGCCTAGAACAGTGGTAGTTATGGGTACTCATTCCAGTTATGGATACTTTTTGAGAGGGAGCATAGTTAACTTAGTCATAGTATAGGTAACGAGGTCCTCAAAAATAGCCACTAGAGATCTCTTACAACAGCAGAAAACAGTATGTTCATTAAAGGCTAGACCTCAAGACAAAAGATTGACTAACTGTACTATATAAGGAGGAAGGAGATGCATAAGCATGCTGACATGTTACAGGTTCTAGGGACAAGTTAACACAGCTTCAAAGTAAGGGAGACAAAGGACACAGAACCAGGGCCAGCCCAAAGGCCTGGCAGCTTCCTGGAAATTCATTGACATGAATCTGACTTGAAAGACTGAAGAAACTGAAGTCTAACGTTAAACCATAGCAGCAGTAAAAATGCAACCACTGAAACAGAATGGAGCTCTCAAAACAAGGGTACCAATTATTTTTCCTTCTTTGACTTTTACTCAGTCCAACCTACAGCCTAATGCAAGGTGCCTCCCTACTCAGAGTACTTTTCCCACTCCGTCTGCTGGTCTACATTCCAGTCACTTACACATGCATGTGGAAGTGTGCTGGGATACTGTTACAGAATTCTTTATCCAATTAAGGGACACACTAATATGCTTCTTAGTTCAGGGTCCATCACTTTAATTATATCTGTGAAGGACCTTTTTTCTCATGATTTAACATCAAACTTTAAGTGATTAAAGGGATGAACACCTTGAAGATATTTTTGTCTGCTAAATCATACTTTTGACACGATGCAAGTTAAGGTGTATCTGTGACATGCACAAATAATCGTGGACACAGTTCTTTGTGACATCATACTTCATTATGCTCCTGAAGAAGTAGGAGACTATGTATCTATCAATCAATAAATGAATCAATAAAATATAGTATAGATATACAATGGTATACACATACAGTGCAGTAGTATTAGGCACTATACTGTGAGGGAACCCTGCATGTCAAAACACAGATAAATGTTGAAAACATTGTGCTAAGTGAGAGAAGCCAGCTACAGAAAGACCCCACATATTCTATTTTATGACATAGCTGGCACATAAAGAGCAAGACTGCCCAGATTTGAGACTTACAGAAGCTGAGTAGATAAGAAGAGATGGCTGGTGGGCCAAGAATTTCCACTGGGAAAATAAAATGTGGAATATAAATGAATTAGGTCTCAATTAAGCTATTAAAAGAAGATTGTCAGAAAGACTTGGGATGATCTATAATTTCACTATTTTGAAAGGAGACTTTTAAAAGGAGTTGTTGGCACACAGCATTTGATCAAACAGTGTTCTGCGAGTGTTAACTTTACAGTTCATTGAGCTCTATGTCTGGTACTCATATGCTATTCTGTGTCTGTGATATTACCAAAGTGAAATGTAAAGTGATTTTAAATGATAATAAACATGATGGAGTCCATGACAGGAAATAGTGGTGATAAGAAGGTAAAGAAATGTATGAAAAAAGAAATGTATCAAATATTTACAATGTGATCATTCAAAAATCTGAAGATGAATTAAAAATTTTTAAAAAGGCTAATAGGAATATTTGAGTTTTCTTGATATCAGGTACACTTAAAATTTTTAGAAAAAGAAAGAGGATTTATGTGGGTGGATAATATTTTTCAATACATTGTGTATGGAATACCTTAAAGACACACCATTTTAGACATCAAATAAAATGTTATGTTTATGCTAAAGCTTAGAGGTGGTTTCTAGTCTGGAGTCCAAGAGTTTCTTCATTTGTCCAAGTAAAGCTATTATTTTGGGGAGGTATCAAGTACCTCTTGACCTCTAGGAAGGGCATTTGTATTTAGATTTATCCCATAAGAGGTATTAGAAGATCAGAGTCTGAAAGGAGAGTAAAGTTCACGCTCAAAGGTGATAAAAGCTCCTGACCACTGTAGTCCCAAGTGTTTTATCATCTCTTTTAGGTTTCTTTTATCCCAGTTCACACATCTATAAATAGTTTTTATGTAAATATTTCCTAATTGGTCCACTGGAGTGTACCATCTGTTTCCTATTAGGACTTTGAGTGACTGACAGAGAAGGTTGTACCCAGAAATATCTTTAAAATAGTTTTTGGGGTGCTGGGGTTGGGTGCCTACTATATTTGAGTCACTCAAATAGTTTCATTTGTTCTTTTTTTTTTCTTGAAGAAATAGAGACGGGTGATCCTTGGCATGCTGTGACATCACAATTAGTAAAACAATCACTGGTGATGGCATAAGATGAAGTCCAGATGGAATGAGGCCGCTGGGGCATCAAGTGGTTGTGGCACTTAGTCACCATGGCAACAGTGGTGAGAGGAAAGAGTTGATGATCTTCCACAGAACATAACTGAAAACTCAGAATGCTCCTTTGTGTCCCTTGCCTCCAGTATCCATAGGGCAGAAGTGAATGTGAAGAGTCAAGCCCAAGGACTTCATGCACTGCACAGCTATTAAATTCAACAAAATGAAGCACAGCGAGTTGTCTCATGCCAAGATGGAAACACTGATGGGAAAATAATACAGTCATAAGACTTTTGCCATACAGGGGAAGGACAACAATGTTGGTCTCCTAACCTCCAGGCATTCTCATCTGTCCTTGGATGGTAAGAAAAGCGCTTATGTGCCTAAGGAATGGCACTTGCAGGCAAAAGGGTAGATTATAAATCTGGATTCAGTCATTGCCTACAATTAGTTGTTATTTTGCATCAGCGCATAACTTAGTTTGTACGTTAGAATCACTAAGGAAATCTGCAAAACATCAATATCTAGGGCCACTAGCTGAGAGTGTCTCATTCTATCACTGCTGGGATGTTGTCTGTCCTTGGCTTTTGAAGCTCTCCCAAGCGATTCTAATGTGCTGCTATGGTTAACAAACATTGTCAATGAAGGGGAGATTTGGAGGTTAAGAAAGAGGAGAATACTGAAGCAGATTTCTTCTCAGCCACCTTCTCCCTAGTGCACTGAAAGGGCCTGAAGACACTTCAAATACCAAACACCTCTGAAAACCTTAACAGTAAATGTCTTATGAAGGCCAAACATGACTGCTGGCAGGAGATGCTATAGTACAAATGCTCTCTACATTTCATATTTCAAAAAAAAAAAAAAAAATGGTAGGTGAAGGTTGCCGAGGCCAGAACAGGGGGATTAACCATAAAAAACAAAATGTTTAAAATCACATTAATAAGGCAGAAGCTGAACTGCTAATCAGTGCTCTGACCTATATTAATCTGCTTCAGGAGCTTACTGACCCCTGGATCTCTTAAAATAAAACAAATGAGTAGACTTCGATGTGATTTAATATATGAAAGCATAAAAGCTTGAGACCTAATGTTAAAGCTGTAATTCAACTCTTCAACAATGGGAATGTAGACCTCTTTCCCAGGTCCAGTACCTAAGTCAATGCACAAGCCCTGAACGTTTCACTGCAGGGGAAGCTGCGTCCTGCAGAGAAGTGATTTACAACACAGCCATGGATGAATACGTTGTATGTTTGGAAAGCCTTTTTATGGGGTCCCCAGCCATTTATTTACCTTAGCAGGATGATGGTGCATGGATGAGAGAGAGAAACCCAGGGATTCGGCAGGATTATTTCTTACAAACTTTGAACTGCAGCTCAGTACTAGGTACTCTAGTACCACTCTGATTCACTAATAGTGAGCATTTGTGGAAATCAAGCTATGGAGGGAATCTGGATTTGAAGTTGGCTTCAAATGGCTCTTGTGATGTAAATGACATTCTATCAGTTTTATGTTTATTTTAATTATGAGAAAGCAACTAAAATCTAAAATTTTTCTCTTGCCATGATATGAATCAAAAACCACTAGTTCACATCTGAGAGAATTTGGGTGGCATCACTAAATGCTGGAAATATTTATAATAAGGTTTGTCTCACATTTTTTAAAGTGACTACTAAGTAGTATTAAAATAGAACAATGACAAATTATGCAATATTTCACTAAACAAAATACTATGAATGTCATCACATTTGTTGTACTGCATAGTGTCATCTTCAAATTGCTTCTATTACCAGATACATTTGTGCAAAATTGGAAGAAGAAAGAAAAAAGAAGATAAAACAAATTAAGGATCAACTTCTCCTTTCCACAGATCAGCAGAAATCCACAGTAGAGCTGTCCAAACCAGCCTGGTGTTCTTGTCCTGCTCAAATAGGTCGCAGGAAAGCCAAGTGAATCTTGGGGAAAAATAATGACTCACTGCAAACCCAGTAAGACATGAATGCCTACAGAAACTCTCTTCTTAGATATAGTATCTTCAGTAAATCAAAATACCTCTACTAGGCACAGGGCAGATAGCTGAACCATCTAAGTGCATGCCTGGCAAATGCTAAGACCCATGTTTGATGCCCAGGACCACATCCTCTGCATGTGATATGTACTGTGCACCGTGAAAACTAGGCATGGTGGTGCACACCCAGTGCTAGGAAGGCTAAAACAGCAGGATCACTATGATTCTGAGCTGCACAGTGAGACGCTGACCAAACACAGAAATAAACAAATACCCTTACCCTACGAGTTGGTTTTCAAAACTAATTCATGGACCAACAGCAACATTATTATAACAAATTTGTTACACGTGCAAGTTCTTGGAGCTCATGGCACAAAGACAAAATCAGAACTTTTGCATATGGGATCAGAAATATGTATTTTAGAAGCTCTGAATGTGATTATCTTTTACCTTGCTCTTAGAGAAATATTTAGATGAATTAGATGATGGTGTGCCCCCAGTTCCTAGCAGGAGAAATACTGCCAACTCAGGAACAGGAACTCAACCACACCACCCAGCCAGTACTCCTGCTGTCTTATACACCAGAGAGAACTTAATTATCTTTTCATCTCATAAAAAATCATCTTGACATTGATGACCTTATGGTAATTCAGTCTGCTATTTGGAGGTAGCAAGCACTGCACATCTTATAAAGACATAATGGTGTCAAGGGTGGACAGATGAACCTTTTGAAAGTTCAAGAACCTGAGCCTATGGGGCCAATAGGTTTATGAAATGCTAGTGGTCTGGGATAAAATGGGATATTTTTGTCTCAAATAAGGGAAAAATTACTGAATTTTGCACTGCTATTTTTTTTTAAAAAAGCACAAAACTTCTTAGCATTTTAAAATTGTGAAAATAAATTTTATCTCTTTTAGGCAGAATAATTTGACTCCTGCAATTTCAACTCATAAGAAAATTAGTGTATCTTGGTCCTGAATTAAAATACCTCTGCAGTAATTCTATGCTGCAGCCTAAATATACTACCATTTTTGATGAGCAAATGCAGTTGTTTGAGAAGATAAAGTTTTATGGAACATTTGGAAAATTCCAAAAGGAACACACATGCATAGAATTGTATAATTTAAATTTGAGAATATGAGGCCTCTTTTTTTTTTTTTTTTTTTTTTTTGAGACAAGCTTTCACTATGAAGTTCAGGCTGGTCACTTTGTAACCCTGGGTGCTCTCAAGCTCATAATGATTCTTCTGCTTCAGCCTCCAAATTTCTGGAATTATAGGAGTGCACCACCACACCCAGCTTATGAGATAGTTTTATAGTTTTCTTCCTACAATGCGTCTTGGTTTCAACATCATCTTCTTCCTTGGAACAAGATCCTTCTAAATATTGAATGCCTACCTATGGGAAAGTGAGAAATGAACTTCTCATGACCAAAACTTATTATCTTCCATTTAATGAAAGATTACAAGAGAAGAGTCATGTCACATCCTAAAAACCAAGACACTAGACAATCATACAAATTAGAAGTTTTCAAAATATTAGACATCAGCACAGAAAGGTAATACTTCCTGAAAAAGAAACGCTAGGCCAGCTTTGAGACTGTCACAATTCACTGGCAGGAAAGAGTGAGCAGGCTGTGCCTAAAGAGAGCGAACCTAGACTGGTCTTGGTAGTGCACACCTGTACTTGCAGCGCTTGGGGGAGGCTGAAAGCAGCAGAATCACCATGAGTCTGATCTATGCAGTGAGACTGTGTAGACCCTGTAGACCCTCTACTACATACAGAAAAAAGAAAAAATAAAACAAACAGAGGGGATTTGCATAGAACTTGGAGCTCTGTGAATTGATAATGTGTGCCATGAGTCTGGAATGAAGGCAGCTGAAGCCCATGCTATAGGATCAAAGCAAGGTCAAGAGGTCAAAGCACAGGATTCGCCCAAACTTGAACTGAGTACTGAGTGACGCCTTTGTGAGGATCACGAAGGAATAGTATGACCGATGGCAGTTGAAATACACATGCAAAATTGACCAATACAGTGTGTATTGTAGGCCACACCAGGAATTTTGAGTAAAATTAAGATGATAAAAGTTAAAGTATGACAAAAATAAAACTGAGTTTATTGATGATAACAAATATGTTGGGAAATCCAATTGGAACTAAGTTGTAAAAGAAATTATTCTTCAATATGGCTCAAGAGTCAAGAAATAGCTCATAAAGATGTAGAATAGGACTTCATGTTCAAGGACTAAGTGAGCGAACAACTGTGGTGGAGTGTGAGCTAAGCCTGGACTATATAGCAAAACTCTCTAAAAAATTACAAAAGGAAAGAGAATGCAACAGGTGGTATTGGTAGACTGTCTGGAGACAATAAAAGGGTAGGAAGGAACGACTGTAGACGATAAGAGGACAGCAAGCATCTCTGTCTATAAATTCAACAATTAAGATGAAATGGGCAAATCCCTTGGAAGACATAATATGGAAATGGTCACTCAGTCAAAACATATAAACTGAATGGCCTTTTCTTTTAAGGATATTGACTTCAGAATTAAAAACATGTATCACCTGTCCCCTTACAAAAATTGAATCAAGATAAAACAACAATAATACCAAAAAATCCTCCACATTAATTTTAACAAAACTTTGAGAAAGAAGATACCAATCCTATGCACACTTTTCAATAAAATTGATTATAAAAGAACACATTTAATCTCGTACTATAGGTTATTCTGACAACAAACCTGAAAAGAATAGCCTAAAAAACATTAAATCATCTCCCATGAGCATAGATATAAAAACTATTCTAAAACATTACAGATAATTGAATTTGATACATGAATAGGATATTAAATAGAAATCAAGAAAACATGCTGCCTTAGTATTATAAAGTCAGCCAAAACAGCTTACTATATCAATTGACTAAGAAAAATCATGATCATATCAATATTCTAATTTATTTTGTTTTACTCAGTACAACTTATTCCTGGCAAACAACTACAAGGAGTGCCATAAGTATGAGTGCATATAAACTCCTATGGTATGATATTTTCAGTTCTTCTGGAAAAATAGCCATAAAGAGGAAAAGCTGTGTTGGATGGGACCTCTGATCCTAGGTTTCTGAGTAATCTCCACACGGATTTCCTCAGTGACTGCACCAGTCTATATTCCCACCACCAGTGGAGAAGTGTTCCTTTATCCCTACAGCCCCACCAGCATTTGTGATTAGGTGATCTGTTAATGATAGTCATTCTTTTGAGGGAGAGCTGGAATCTCACCGTTGTTATAGTTTGCATTTCTCAAATGACCATGTTGTGGAAAACTTTTGTATGTATTTGCTTGTCATTTGTAGTTTTTCAAACAACTACTTTGAATGTAACAATAGGCAATATGAAAGAAAAGCATTGTTGAATTCATATCATATTGCTTTTTAAAATTGTGCATCATCTGTAATGTTTTTTAATTAGCAGAACATATTTATTGAAGGAAAGAAAGATCCTGTCCAAGAGAGGGACAAAAGAGGGGTCCCGAGTAGGTCATTCTCCTCATTTCTAATGTTTTTATGACTGCTTAATTAAAAAAAAACTACAAGCATACTGGGATTAGATAAGATCTCATCAACCTAATAAAATATATTAATAAAAAATTTTGCAGCTAATATTCTTAAGAGTGAAAGACTGGACTTTTTCACCAAAATATGAAACAAAGCTACTATAGTACCTTTCATCTTTTTGATCTAGAATTGTTCTGGAGGTTCTATCTGCTAAAATAAGATAGTAAAAGGTATAAAGATCAGAAACAAACAACTAAACATGCATTAGTGAAATTCGTACTTACCTATGAATTCTGTTAAAATTTATTTAAAGGTATTAGATCTTTTACAAGGGAATTTAGTAAGGTCTAAGGATGCAATGCCAAAATGTAAAATTTGTTGTTGTGTTTCTGTTTAGCAGTAATAAAATTTAAAATTTAAAAATAATACTCACAATTGTGTTCCAAAAAGAGATAGTGAAGGATATAAAATGAAAATTCTAAACCCCTATACACTGACAACTATGGGAAAATATAAGAAAATATATACAAGATAGACAGATGTAGATAGAAATATCATACTGCACCTCTGTGATATTTCAAATGTGATACACTAGTGTTAAAACATAAATTCCACTAAGTAAGCCTAACATTCCTGGCAGAATATTTGACAAAATTCACAAGCTTTTCGAAATCACAAGGAGAAGTGAAAATGACCAATACTGGCCTAATAAACTTTGAGAAATAAATATGAAATACTAATAAGTTATACTACTTCGCTTCAAGTCTTACAGAGCTACAATATTAAAAATAGAGGGTTTCTGCTGCAGCAGAATCTTAAGTATCCCCTGAAGGCACCTATATTATGGGTTTGCCTCCCAGCTTAGCTCTGTTAGGAGACAATAGGACCTGTAGGAGGTGGGCCCTGGTGGAAGAAAACTAGGTAATGAGTGCTCCCCACTCTTTTTTCTTCCTGCACTTTCACTTCTGGGCACCATGAGAGGAGTACCGTGTTGCTGCTGCTGTGCCAGTCATGAATGACCCTCTCCAAAGATAGGAGAGAACCAACCGAAAATGATTGGATCCTCAAAATTGCGAGTATTGTAGCTTTAGAGTTTAGTTTTATAGCTTTCTTCTTTTTGAGTTCTTTATCTCAGATGTCCTGATATATAATCAGAAAGTTAGGTAACACAGCTTCCAATGTCAGTATAGCCAGTGACTGCAACAGAACGGGTAATACAGAAAGAGATCTAAGTATGTTTGGTTTTTCTTGAGGCACAATGCCGAAACAGGACAGAATAGGTCACCTTTTCAATGCATGCTGCTAAATCGAGTTGACAGCTAAACCCAAAAATAAAAAATACCTTTACCTCATATATCACCTCACATGTGAAATTTAGCGTAAAATATGCTATATACCTAAATGTAAATCTTAGAGTTATAAATTTTATTAAAGAAATCAAAGCTTGCTTTCACAGCTTTGGTAGTCTGATAGGCTTGTCAAACAAAATTACTGTAGCATAATCCAATTTGTCTTTAAAAATTGATAGTGATAGGCTAACTTCATCAAAAATTTGAACTCTGTAATCCTTGGTTTTTTGTTTTTGTTTTTGTTTTTTGTTTGTTTGTTTGTTTTTTTTTTCAGGACCAGGGATTGAACTCAGGCCCTTGTCCTTGCCAGGCAACCATTTATTCTACGGAGCTATTTCCCCAGCCTGAACTCTGTAATTGAAAGGCACTTGAAAGAAATGAAAAGTCAGTGACTGGAAAAGTACAACCACACTCTGTATCTGAGAAAGGCTTTGTATCAAAATATAGTCAGCAACATAAATACAATGACATAACATTTTTAAAATTACTGGGAGATTTGAACACCAAGAAGAGAGATGTATGGGAACCAGGCTCTTGACAACATGGTCTACATCTTTATTTCATCTATTTTTAGTGAACTAAAAATGAAAACTTCAGTGACCTACTACTACATTACCCATTAGGGAAACTGATATTTAAAAAGTCTCACTTACCCCAAAGGATACACAAGTATTGTCATTTTTTTTTTTTTTTCAGAAATGTAGAAGAACTGCAGTTCCCATGCATTGCTCGAGGGTCTGCGGCTTTGTCACTTTCCTCTCCTGTGGAACAGCATGTTAACAACTTCAGAAAGGGAGGTTTATTTATTTTATTTATTTTTTCACTGTTACACAGAGATTTAGGAACTTAACCATTTACAAAACTGTAACATTACATTCCTATGAGCCTTTTATTCTGTTTTATTATCTCTTTGTTTCTTTCTTTGTTTCTTTGTTTCTTTCTTTCTTTCTTTCTTTCTTCTTAAGCAAACATTTACTTGAGAGACAGTATAGCAATATGACATTAGAAGTAGTGCATAATTAGAAAATCAGAATGAGCTGGGCCCCTCTGCCCCGCCTCTGCGCTCCTGCGACTAACTTCCTGTTCCAGTCTCACCGAGTCCCAGCTGGCTGGGCTGGGATCCTTGGCCCGCCTTCCCCTCCCCCGCCCGCCCCCCCCCCTTTTTTTTAACCTCCAGCCCGAGCTCCAGCACCAAACCTATCAAATATCTTGTCTGGCAACCTATCTGGTCTACGAGCCTACCAGGACTACTCAATCCCAAAGCTCCACCTCCACCTACAGACCACATACCCCGGGATTCACAGAAGCTAGCAGCCAGAGCTCCAGCACAGAGTCAGGAACCTCTGTAGAGGAACCAGCTTGGAGTCTCCAGACCAAACGCCCA
>PVJA010017439.1:0-41657 GCA_004027025.1 Myocastor coypus | reverse complement strand
TCTTTTTGAGACAGGGTCTCGCTATGCAGTTCAGGCTGGTCCTGAGCTGACTTTTGCAGCCCAGGCTGGTCTCGAACTCACATCGATCCTCCTGCCTCAGCCTCCCGAGTGCTGGGATTACAGGCGTGCGCCACCACGCCCGGCTCTAAAAGTTCTATGTTAATATTATATACACCTAGCTATCTGTGGTGGCATATACCTGTAATCCAGCACTCAGGAGGCTGAGACAGGAGGATAGCAAGCTAAAGGTCAGTGGAGGCTACATAATGCGTTCAAACCAGGCTTGGATTATATAGCTAAACATTGTCTCAAAAATAACATTATATATAGCTATGTGTTAGAGATACATTAAAAATATAAATTAATTTTGGGTTTAGACTTGAGTACCATCCTCAAGAGATCTCATTATGTACATGCAGGTCCTTCAAAATGAGAAAAAAAAAACTGAAACTACTCCCAAGCATTTTCATAAGGGATATTCAACCAATAAATAATTTAATCTCAATCCTATGAACAACATCTGGGGAAAAATCAAAAGTCTTTAAAGAAAAAAGAATGTAAAATATTTTGTTTAACAGCAGATTATAAAAGTATGAGATATCAGTATATTTCTAGTACTTCAGAGAACCTCATAAACTACCACCTTAAACAAAGAGACAACTACAATTATAATCATATTTCATTTTATTTTAATTTTATTTATTGAATTTCATAAATACTCAGTAATTGCAAATTGTCGCTTAGTGGTAAATCTGAATGGAGCAAGTCTGCTTCTCTACTAGATCAAATGATCATTAGCACATTTTAATAGCAAAACATTTCTTACAACATGTACATGATTTTTTAGGTATAATGCTATTGCACCCTTAATTATCCATCTTGCACTGTAAACACAACTTTTATGTCTATTGGGAAGACAAAAGCTATGGTGACATAGTGTATCACAAAATTAGTTTTAATGTAGTGTAATGAAATTTATAATATCTCTAAAGAATTCCTATATTACCAATAATGATGCCTTATGAAGGAAATGATTTCACTGAAGAGAAATTCAAAGTGGCCTACTTTAGGTATAGTAAGAAAACTTCTTAGGAGATATGACAGTTGAGCTCAGACCTTAAGATGGGAAAAAATTTGTCATGCAAATATAAATAATAGCATTCTATGCATACAGTCCAGAAGTTTCAAGGTCTCTAAAGCAGGAAACTCTTTAGCAGCTTATAAGCACTTTAAACAGCTCAGTGTGACTGAAGCTTGTTACTCAAATTCAGAGTCCATGGTTTGGGAGGAGGTTGGAGAGATAGGCAGGGCCTTGTAAGGATTTGTAAATGGAACACAAAACCATTTAGAGGCTGGAAAAAAGCAGTATGTGTCAATTCATTTTTTAAAAATGTTCTTGATAAAATGTAAATAATTAATTGGAAAGAAATAAGACTAGAATTATGTAGGCTAGGCAACAATAGAGACAGTGACATGACGTTACATGTGGTGCCTCAGCATGACTTGCTGTATGAATCGAATGTAGGAAACTAAGGAAAAGGCAGAATCAAGGATAACTGTTTCTGTTCCAACTTTCTGTATGCAAAGTAATAGCACTTACTAATAGCTAGAGAAGGCTATTGGGAGGAGATACATTTTGGATGGAAAACTGTTCTAGACATATGAATCTTGCAATATCTCTAAGACATATAAATGAAACACCAAGTGAATATGTGGGATATATGAGTCGGAGATTTAAAGAATTTATTTGGATAAAATTATGACTCATCAGCAATATTATGATACTGTAATCCAAGAAGATAGATGAGCTTGTTTTGGAATATTGCATAGAAAAAGAGAAGTCATAACTCTGTTTGGGAAAGTAGGAGAACATGTTTGAGAGAAGAGAGAAAGAGGGGTAGTATAAGACGTAGTTCCTAAGAAGAACCCATAGAAATTGTAACTTTGATGGATAATAGCAATGAGAAAGTTAAAGGCAAAGGTAGATGTGAGGTTTCCTTGTGTTCAATTAATTGAGTGGACTATAAGGAAAAAAGGAGGGTATATATCTAGCTGTTTCCATAATTCTCTTTTAAAAAGTTTTATTCACTTTAATGAGAAAAAAGATAAAATAACAATAAAATAGTTTCAAAACAGATTAGTAGGAGGGTTATAATAATTCTTGTCCTCTGAATAACTACTATAAAGACAATAATATGGGCCCAGCAGGATGGCTCAGTGGTCCAAAGCGCCTGCTCAGGAAAGCTTAGGCGGCTTCAGGAACCGCGGTTCGGTCCCCAGCACCACGTGCTGCACCAGCCCTGCCCTCAGGGCAGGCTAAGCAAGCCATAAAAATAAATAAATAAATAAACAAAAGTTCTGTAAAAAGAAAATAAAACAAAATTCTAAAAAAAAAAGAGAGACAGCAATATACCATATGTTAATTTTTAGCGGGGAGCAAATAGGGCTGTTTTTTTTTTTTATTTTAAAGAGTAAAGACGGGAGAAACAAGAATAGAACAGTAACAAGTAAGAGTACATATAGTACAGAATTTCAAAACAAGAAAAATTTAACAATGGTTGCATTACATATTTTCACCATCAAATCAGTATAGATCAACAGATATAGGTATATAAGACTGATGAAACAATTAAACATTAACACTTTCAATAAACATTAATTTTTAACTCTTCCAAATTCATTTTGTGTTTAAGTCACTCCTCTAAAAAAAATATAGGGGTTGAGAATGCAGAAAATGCAAGGGCCTGAGATTGATTCCTGGTACTGCCCAAAATTTATTTATTTATTTATACTTTTGGGTGCTTACACTAGGGAGACTATACGATATTTGCATATATAGGTCTGGTTTATTTCACTTATGAGTATACATTCAACATACACTGATTTATATATGAAATCTTACAGTTTATCATTGCTTTTAGCTGAGTAATATTCCATTTTATGAAAATACCATATCTTTTTCAACCATTCTTCAGATGATGGGCATTTTGGTTGATTCCAGGATTTATCTATCACAAATTCTGCTACTGTAAACATATGTGCATAGATATCACTATGATATGACGTTTTCCGTTCTTCTGGAAAAATTCTCAGTAGGTTGATAGCTGGATTGAATGGGATTTCCAGCTCTAGCTTTTTTAAGGAGTATCACACTACTTTTCATAATAATTGCAACAGTTTGCATTCCCACCAACAGTGGAGAAGTGTTCCTTTTTCCCCACAGCCTCTCCAACATTTGTTGCTGGTTGATTTCTTTATGATAGCCATTCTTTCTGGGGTGAGATGGTATCTAAGTGTTGTTTTGATTTGCATTTCACAAATAGCCAGCAATGTGGAGCATTTCTTCATGTATTTATAGGCTTCTTCAATTTCTTTCTCTGAGAAGTGTGTGTTCATCTCAGATGCCCATTTCTGGATTGGATCTTTGAATTTTGGGACTCTACTGGTTTTTAGTTCTTTATAAATGCTAGATACACCTTTGTCTGAATATTTATTAGTTAATTTTTTTTCAAAATTTCTGGGTTGTCTTTTCACTCTGTTGGTAGTTTCTTTTGACATGAACAAGCTTTTCGGCCAGAGGAGGTCCCATTGGTTGATCCTTTCACATGTTAAACGTGCATTTTTGATTCTTGTCCATGAACTCTTTGTCTACCCTGATGTCTTTAAGATTTCCTCCGACTTTCTCCTGTAGGAGGTTTACGGTTTCTCTTTTAGTATTTAGATCTTTAATCCATTCTGATTTTAGCTTAGTGCATGGTGGTAAACCTGGGTCAAGTTTTAGTTTTTGAGATGTGGAGAGCCAGTTTTTCCAGCACCATTTGTTAAAGAGGCTATCTTTCATCCAGTAAACATTTTTGGCCACTTTGTCAAAAATAAGATGGCTGAGTGTGTTTGTATTGACTTCTATGTTTTCTAATCTATTCCACTGATCCTCACATCTGTTTTTTTTTCCCCAATACCATGCTGATTGTATTTTGGTAGCTCTGTAGTATAATTTCAGGTCAGGGATTGTAATGCCTCCTGCCTTACCTTTGTTTCCCAGGATTGTCTTTGCAATTCTCGATTTTTTTTTTGGTTCAAATCAATTTTAGGAATGACTTATCTAGGTCTATGAGGTATGTTGATGGCATTTTGATAGGAATTGCATTAAATCTGTAAAACAATTTAGGGAGTATGGTCATCTTCAAAATGTTGCTTCTTCCTATTCAGGAGTAGGGAATATCTTTCCATTTTCTGAAATCTTTTAGGATTTCTTTTTTCAGAGTACTGTAGTTTTCATTGAAAAGTTCTTTTACTTCTTTAGTTAGGTTAACTCCTAAATATTTGATTTTCTTCAGTGCTATTGCAAAAGTTATTGTTTCTCTAATTTCTTTCTCAGTGCATTTGTTTTCTGTATAGAGGAATGCCATTGACTTTTGTGCATTGACTTTGTAACTTGCTATGTTACTGAATTTGTGTGTTAATTCTAGTAGCTTTTTGGTGGAGTTTTTGGGGACTTCCAAATAAATTGTCATGTCATCTGTAAATAACAATAATTTAACTTCTTCTTTACCTATTTTTATTTCTCTCTCTTGTCTAATGGCTGTAGCTAATGGTTCCAGAACTGTATTGAATAGGAGTGGTGATAGAGGACATCCTTGTCTTGTACCAGATTTGAGAGTAAAAGACATCAGTTTTTCCCCCTTTAGAATTATGTTAGCTGTTGGATTATCATAGATGGCTTTTATCATATTGAGGATGACGCACTCTATTCCAAGTTTCTGTAGGACTTTGAACATGAATTTGTGTTGGACTTGTGAAAAGCCTTTTCTGCATCAATTGAGACAATCATGTGATTTTTTACTTTGGCTCTATTGATATAGTGCGTTGAGTTTGTAGATTTACATATATTGAACCATCCTTGCATTCCTTGGATGAATCCTACCTGGTCATGGTGTATAATCTTCTTAATGATTTGCTGTATTCTAGTGGTGAGGATTTTATTGAGAATTTTTGCATCTATGTTCATGAGAGAAATTGGCCTGTAGTTCTCTTTTTTAGTTGTATCTCTTTCTCGTTTTGCTATCACTGTAATAATTGCTTCTAGGAATGATTTTGGGAGGATTGCTTTCTTTTCAATTTCCTTTAAGAGTTTGAGAAGTATTGGGCTTATACCTGCTATAAATTTCTTGTAGAATTCAGTGGTGAATCCATCAGGTTCTGGACTTTTCTTTGTCGGTAGGCTTTCTATTACATTTTGTATTTCATTGGCTGTTACTGGTTTGTTCAGAGTTCTTATATCTTCTTGATTCAGTTTTGGTAATTTATTACTTTTCTAGGAATCTGCTAGTTTATTCTGTGCCTTCAATTCTGTGAGAGTAAAGATTCTCAAAGTAGCTATTTATGATCCTCTGAATCTTTGCTGGGTCTGTCGCAGTTTCACCCTTTCCATTTCTAACTGCTTGAATTTGAGTCCTTTCTTTCCACTTTTTGATGAGGTAAGCTATGGGCTTATTAACTTTATTTAATCTTTCAAAGAACCAGATTTTTGATTCATTAATTCTTTGTATTGCTTTCTTTGTCTCAATTGAATTGATTTCTGCTCTAATCTTTATAATTTCCTCCCGCCTTTTGGCTTTCGATTATTGTTTGCTCTTCTATTTCTAGTTGATTGAGGTGCTCCAGGAGAGTATTTATTTGTTCCCATTCTGTTTTCTTAATGTGTGACTTCAGAGCTATAAATTTCCTTCTAGCAACTGCTTTCAGTGCATCCCATAAATTCTGGAAAGTTGTGCATGGATTTTCATTAAATTGTAGATATTGTTAATTTCTTGTTTACTTTCATCTGTAACCCACTGGTTGCTGAAAAGGGTGCTGTTTAATTCCCACATAATTCCAGGGTTCTTGCAGTTTCTTCTGCCATATATTTCCAATTTCATTGCACTATGGTCAGATAATATGCATGCGATAATTTCTGTTTTCTTGCACATACTTGAGCATGACCTAATGATTAATATGTGGTCTATTTTAGAAAATGTCCAATGTGTAGCTGAGAAAAATGTGTGTATTCTGAAGTGGTTGGGTGGAACACTCTGTGTATGTCCACTAATTCCAGTAGTTCCAGGTTCCAGTTCATTTCTGCTACTTCTTTGCTAGTTTTTTTCTGTTTGACCTATCTTTTTTTGATAAGGGAGTGTTCAGGTCTCCTGTTAAGATTGTGGTATTGGATATTAGATTTTTCATGTCCAGTTAGGTTTGTCTTATATAATTCGCTGCTCCTATGTTCAGTGCATACATATTTATGAGTGTTACCACATCATCTTTAATTTTTCCTCTAACCAGTATGTAGTGGCCTTCTTTATTTTGTTGACCAAACTTTGTTTGAAGTTTAGAGTATCTTTAAACAAGATTACTACCCCTGCTTTTTTTGAGGTGCTGGAGCATGTAGTGTTGTTTTCCACCCTTTAACTTTTAATCTGTGAGTTTCTTTGTGAGTTATGTGTGTTTCTTGTATACAGCATATGGTTGGATTTTGCTTCCTTATCCACTCTTTCAGTCCATATCTTTTAATTGGAGAATTGAGTCCATTTACATTGATGGCTATAATTGAAATGTATTGACTTATGATTGACATGAATTTTACTTACAACTGTTTACCTCTTTTTCTCTTGTGTTTAATTGGTTGCCCTATTTGGTAGGTTCTTTCTGTTCTCATTTGTTGAGCTCAGGTCATTTTGGTCTCTCTGTATAGTTTTTTTTTTACCTTATAAGTTTGGCTTTGATATCATGAAGTTATTTAATTGTTCCTTATCATGTAAGTATTTCATTTTTCCTTCATACTTGAAGGAGAGCTTTTCTGTGTATAGAAGTCTGGGGTGTAATTTGCTTTCATGTAGGACTTGAAGAACTCTGCTCCATGCTCTTCTTGACTTCATGGTTTGCAAAGAGAAATCTGTGATTATTCTGATGGGTTTTCCTTTAAATGTGATCTGTTTCTTTTCACTAGAAGCTTTTAGTGTATTATGCTTTTGCTGGATTTCTGGGATCTTGACTATTATATGTCTTGGTGTGTTTTTAGTCAGGTTCATGTTATTTGGAGTTCTATATACTTCAGTTACCTGAATGACGAATTGTTTTCTCAAATTTGGGATGTTTCCTGCTATTACTTCTGTCCATATTTTTTTTATATCATTTGTATTGACTCCTTCTTTCTCATTGATTCCTATTAATTTCACATTGTTCATTTCTCCATCATCTTGCAGATGTTGAATTATTTTTTCCTGTATCCTGGTTGTTTTTAACAGATCCTTTCTTACCTTTTCACCAGCTGCAATGGTGCATTCAAGATCTGAGATTCTATCTTCACTTTGGTTCATATGGTTTTTCCTGCTTGTGATTGAGATTTTTTTTGTTCTATATCTTTTTCAAACTGTTTCATGTGATCTATTTCTTTCCTATGTTGCTCCATCAGGGAGTCCATCATTTTTCTATTTTCCTCTAATTTTTTTTGTCAGTGTCTTCTCTAGTAGTACTGAAGTCTTTCGTTATAATTATCCTTCCTCTCTCTAGTTCAGAGATTATTTCTGCTCTATTCTCCTCTCTACCTTTCTATAGTTGTTCCCCTACTTCAGATGCTATTAATTTAGAGAGGTCTTTTTTAACTTCAGAGGTTATTTCTGCCCTGGTTTCCTCTATACATTTCTGCAGTTGTTTTTCCACTTCAGAGTCTATTAATTCGTGCATTTCATTTTTTACTTTACATGTTATCTCTGATCTGAGTTGCTTTATAGGTTTCTGCATTTGTCTGTCTACCTCAGAAGCTATCCATTCAGAGATTTCATCTGAACCATTCCCATTTTCTTGTATGATACTGTCTCCTATATATGTTACAGGTGGGCTTGGGACCTGAGATTGCATTTTGCTCCTTGTCTGTATCATTCTGTGTAGCAGGGACCCTTGGTGCAGTACTGCGTGCCCACAGCTTAGTTGTATAGTCTGGGCTGTTGTGTCAGCTGAGCTGCTTTTAGCCCCAGGCAGGAAGGTCTCATTCACATGGAGGGCCTTGCTGCTGGATAGGCTAAGCTTGTGTCGGGCCGGAGGTCTGACTGACGTGGTGGACCTGATGCTGGATAGGCTATGCTTTGTGTCTGGCTGAAGGTCTGACTCATATGTTGGGCATAGATGCTGGATAGGCTGCACTTGTAGCGGGCCAGAGGAAGTCTCAGGCAGTCCACAGGAGGTCTCAGGTAGGCCAAAGAAAGTCTCAGGTAGGCTGGAGGTCTTACATCGGCTGGAGGAAGCCTCAGGCAGGCCGGAGGTCTCAGGCAGGTTGGAGTCTTCAGACAGGCTGGAAGTCTGCAATGTGTTAATTATAACTGTGTCCTTTGTTCTTTTTGTGGATCTTCCCACTTATTGCTAGCAGGGACTTAAAGTGTTGCAGCTGTGTTGATAAGCTGAACTAGGCTGATGTACCCAATCTGTAACTTGCAGAGTACTTGCTCCCTTTTGCAATATTATAATAACAAATATTTTCATATTTATTTACTGTATTTATATACATTAATTATATTTTATATTATATATATATATATTTATTTATTTATTTATTTATTTATTATATTCAGCCAAGATAATTTTTCTTCAACTGATGAGGCCTGGGCAACCAAAACCTTTGGACATGCCATAGAAATCATATTACCAGGATCTGTGCCGATCCTGCCCCTGGAACATGCTGAGAAGGCAACTGATACTAAGTGTGGTGGTGCACACCTGTAATCTCAGCACTTAGCAGGCTGAAAACACGAGTGTCACTATGACTCTGATCTATGTAGTGAGACCCTGTAGACCCTGTCCTACTTATAGGGGAGAAATAAATAAAATATATATAGTTAGGGATGAACGAAGAAGAATCATTTTAGTGAAATATATCAACCTGATCCTTGATTCTACATATCTTGGACTGGATATTGGAAATAGTTACAGTTATAATTTTCTGCTTCCTTGTATCACCTCAATCTGACGTCTTATAGTATGAAATAACACTGCAAAGCCTATACTTCATAATACCAGAAATTGAGCCCAGAGCAGTTTCATGGCAGACATTGGGTATGTCTCTGATATTTTAGACGTGTGAATGTAGAAGTGAAAATCAGTCAGAGAAAATCGTTTGCCTCTAGTTTAGATTTTTTTTCAGGGGACTGCAGATTTTTATAACAATAAGAATTTAGGGCCTATGAGGCTTTGAATATGAAGTGGTGATAACAATGACAAAATTAAGTAAAGCTCAATCTTTACTTATCTTACCTGAAAGAAATGGATAGAGAAAAACTTGGTTCACATTATGGTTTTAATTATAAGTAACTATTGATTAAATTTTGTGTACTAGACTTTGTATACTTGGCTTATTATCTTCTCTGATCTTAGAGCTCTGAGATTTGTATAAACTAATTGGGATTTTGAAATGTATTCAGAGACAACCACTCAAAAATAATCTTCTCATTGGAGCAGGTACTTTTCAAGAGGAAAGCAAATGTGTTTTAATTATGAATAAAACATCTATTGATTAAGAAGTACAAGAAAAACTCCTGTTTTGAAACTTTTATTTGTAATTTAATGTTTGATTGCATAAAGGCTACTAATGAGGTGTTTATTTGCTTACGTATGGTTGAGAAATTGATAGTTACATGCAATTATTTTCAAAATGGCCTACTATTCCTGTGTACAATTTTCCTTTACCATCTGTCAAGGGATTGGCTGTAGGAGCCCCCATGGATACAGAAACTTGGAGATACTCAAGTCCCTTATATAACAGTAGCATAGTATTTGCATATCAGCAGTGTATAACCTCCAGCATACTTTAGATCATCTCTAGATTATCTATAATACTTAATACACGAAAATGCTATGTAGATAGTTACAATGGTTTGTAATATGAAATATAATAAGGAAAAACTTATGTGTGTTTAGTACTGATGTCTTCCCAGTCCCCAAGTATTAAAAAAGGTTGTGAGATAGGGTCTCTCCTAGTTTGCTAAATTTCCCAGGCTATGTTTGTCATCCTCCTGTCTCTGTCTCACAGACTGACAGATTATAAGTGTGTACCACAATATCTGATCTTCTGAATATTTGTGATCTTTGATTGAATATGTGTACACAGAAGGTTAACTACAGACTAGTTCAAATAACATTGTGATATAGCAATTAAAGTAACAAATAACTGACATGATAGATATAAATTTGATGAGAAGTAAAACCAGTTTCCTAAAATAAAATAATTCCAGCAAGTTTGCATCTTGAGTTCCACTGTGGTTCGGATTGGCTTCTGGCTATAACACCAAAACCCTGCTAGCTTGAACTCACCTTGTTGATCTCCTGAAAACTTGAACTTGGCAGCTTCGCCATGGCACTGGGAACCACTATAACAAAAGTCCTATCTCACAGGAAAAATCATGAATGAACAACTAAGATCTTACCTGAATAAAAGCTTTTGCACTGCAAAAGCAACCACCAACAAGTGAAGCGACCACCCACAGGCTTGGCAAAAAAAAAAATCCAGATGTTCTCAGGCAAAGGATTACCAGTTAGAATAAAGAACTAAAAAAATCCCTCATATCTGTACACATTTTTAAAAAATAAAAAGTGGCATGTGAAATGAATACAATCTTCTCAGATGAAGTAGAAATAACAAATAAATTTATGAAAATTTGTTCAAGATCACTAGTCATTCAAAAGATGGAAATTAAATGAAGGATGAGATTACATCTCACTCCAGAATGACTATGACAAAGAAAACAATCAATACCAAATGTTGGCAGGACTGTGGGGCAAAAGGAATTCTCCACTTCTGGTAGGAGCAAAGACTGGTGAGATTTAAAAAAAACATTGTGGAAAGCAATATGGAGATTCCTTTAAAAAATCTAGAACTAGAGGTTCTATTCAATTCAGCTATTTCTTTTCTTGGTTTCCTCTCAAAAGAAATAGAAGCACCATACCATAAACAATATATGTACATCAACACCTATAGCAGCACAGTTTATAATAGCTAAACTTTGGAAATGATCCAAATGCCTATCAACTGCTGAATGGATAAAGAAGATGCAGTTTTTTATACAATGGGGTACTATTCAGCCATGAAGAAAGATAAGCTTAAGACAAATGGCTATAACTTGAGAATATATTCTTAAGTGACATAAATCAGATGCACATGTTTCAATGTCACACTGTTTCTCTGAAGTGAGAAACCAAAAGTGTCAATAAAACCCAAAATATATTGGGAAATGGGAACAAAATATTCATATGAGAAGGGAAACAAGGAAGGGAGGAACAGGAAAGGAAAGAAAGAACAAGAAAAAATGGAATAGAAGAAAAAACAAGAAACAAAGCTTTTGTAAATAAGCAATGAGGAAAGGAAGGAAAGCCTATCAGCTTAAATGAGATGTCATGGGACTAAAATGTTGCCTGACTCTGCCTATCACCAACTCATTTTCAAGGTAATTAAGCCCCAAATCAGGGCAAAATGACCACCTGTCAGTCATTACTCGGGTGAGAGGTACCTAGATCATGCCAGAGGACATTTTAAGCATCTATAAGTGGTATTAGCAAGGATGCAGGAGTTATCTTGAAAAGCAGATTTTCTCTAGCACAGACGTTTTGAGCTGGCATGTTTCTGTTGTGCGGGCTGTACGGGTCATTGTGGAATGTTTAACAACATCCCTGACCTCAGCTCTCCATCCTTTTTTTTGGTCTTTTTGAGACAGGGTCTCGCTATGCAGTTGAGGCTGGCATTGAGCTCACTTTTGTAGCCCAGGCTGGTCTCGAACTCGCATCAATCCTCCTGCCTCAGCCTCCCGAGTCCTGGGATTACCATCTTTGATGTCTGTAGTTCTGTGACAACCAAGATGTCTCCAGACATAGCCAGTGTTGAGACTTGCTAACCTAAGCAGTGGGCCTAATAAAAATGATTTGTCATCCCAGTGTGCTGATAATTCCTGCAGCTAACTGAAACACCAAATGAAGCCATGATAGTGCTAAAAAGGAAATGTAATATAGTATACCACAAGAAAATAATAGCGTCAATGTGAGTTAGCCCCTGCAAAACACAGGAGGAGCTGGGCAGATGGTATTCACTCATAACTTCAGCATTCAGAAGGTGGGAGCAGGAGCACGGTGCAAGTTCAAGGCCAGCCTGTGGTACATAGTAAGCTCTGAAGTACAGAAAAGAGGCTCTGTCTCAAAAGAGAAAAAAAAAAAGAATTAACTAATTGTTCAGCAAAATAAAAAACTATATTTAATTTAGTATTGAATCTTTCAATTCAGTCCTCTCATTGTATCATTCAGTCAGTTTCATATACCCACATACATTCATAAATGTAATAATTTGATGGTACAAAAATATTAAATCTTAGATCACGGTATGTAGTGAGGAATATGACTCAGTCCTGAAACCTGAGAGTCCTTTGGGAAATTCTCTTGAGAGACTGAGCTTTACTTTTCTGAATCATACTGTAAACACTCAAATATGCATGATATTATTATATAATTATTTTCTAACTGGAAATATCTAGATTCTCAAACATCAGCCAGGAAGATGCCAAGAGGACATAAATTCAAAGACTGGAGATCCTGCTGAGACCTAACTTCCATCGCTCTAGGGGAGACTGGACATTCTATTTCCAATGTTACATGTTTTTTTATACGCATCTACATGAGTTTTCATGCCTTTATCTATTGCAGAAACTTTATAGTTTCTACAAAGGTATTGTCAGTGTCTTTTTGTCAATCATATCTCTGTCCTGTTGTGATGATGAGCAGGTGTCTTTCGAATTTTCTTTGCTTTTATTCTATCCCACAGTGCTGTGTATTAGGCACTAGGAAATGTAAAAACGAAATTTAAATTGGCACCAATCTCCTGCATTTCCCTTTGGTTTTTCCCCTTCCTTTTATCTTTCAGATGCATTAGAGAACCCCTGTGTAGTCACATTGCTTTCTTCAGATTCCTCCCCTTTTTTTTACTTCTCTTTAGTCTAATTTCTTACTACATGACAAGAATTTCTAGAATCTCTCATGTCTCTTGAGCATGTTTTAGAAACCCTGATCAAGAGATTATAACTACATTCTATCTTTTCAGCAATATGATGTTCTAAATTCTAGGGTACATTTATTTCCATGCCAGCAATTCACTTTCAGGAACTCCAAGAACACTTTGTCTTAATTATTTTCTTTTGCTGAGACAAAATATCCTGTACTTAAAAGGAAGAAAGGCTTTTTTAGTTCAATTTATAAAGGTTTTGTCCATAATCAGCTCGCGTCAAGGCAGGCTGGCACATGGCAAAGGGGCAAAAGTTCATGGTGGTAGAAGACAGTAAAGAAATAACTGCAAAAAAAAGAGAAAAAAAGTTTTTTTCTGCCCTTTTTATTCTATCTAGCCTGCTAGGATTAGGGCAGTGCCAATCCAGTCGGCAGACTGATCCAGCGATCACCAACCCTTAATCCCAGTACCCTTAATCCTGGAAATGAACCATGAATCAATCATAAAGTCTAGATTCATCTAACTCCAAAAAATCTCTGTGAGCACATGAAGCTTTGAGGGGACATCTAGACACAAATCATAACAACTTGTTTAACAAGTTCTTGTTACACTTGTTTTCAAAGCTCTATTGTTCATGTTGGTTAGAATTAAACTCAGAACAAACATTCAGTGTGATGCTTCTCTTAGCATTCAGATATGACATTGTCAATAAGAAAAGTTGAGAATGTGCCAAATACTAAAATAACACTCAGTATAGATAGAAATATTATGACTCTAAACCAGATATAAGGGGCCAGGGAGATAGCTCTGTGGCACAAGTGCCTACTTGGCAAGTGCAAGGTGCTGAGTTCAAACTCCGGTCCTGCAAAAAATAAATACATAAACAAACAAACAAACAAATAAATAAACCAGATATAGAAACTTAATTAAGAAATCATAAATACAGAGCTGGCTAGAGAGCTTTTCAGACTAAGCATATGTTTAGGCAAGCACAGGGATCAATCCCTGGCCCCAGCTCCAGGCACACTGAGCTGGCCACCAAAACTGGGTATGGTGCTGTATAGCTGTAATCCCAGAACTGGGGAGGCTAAAAACTGGAGGATTACTATAATTCTGAGCTCCATAGTGAGATCCTGTACCAAATACATAAAAAAGATTTAAAAAGAATACAAATGAGAATTAAAACTGAAAAATTGCAAGTGATACAGAATTTCATTTAACAAAGTAATATGAATTTCACAGTATTAAGTGAATATATTGGCATGATTTAAAACCTACCTAACAGTTGACAGAATAGTACGGAAGACCCCACATACCCAATGTTATAGTTTGTGTCTAGTTGTCCCCCAAAAGCTTCATGTAGTTGTGGGGGATGACTTCTAGAGATTGTGACTACTTCATAATCCAATACTGGGGATGATGGGTATGAGTGCTACACCATTCCTGGGGCAGATAGACTAAATACAATTTATAGAAGGGAGAGGGTCTTGGTAGCTGTCTCAGCAGCTGCTCCTCTCTTTGCTCTTTTCTATTTCCTGCCTCCATGAATTGCTACCCTCTTCCATGTGCCACCCTGCCTTGAAGATCCAAGTGTGCACTGAAACTTCCACAAACTGAGAGCTAAATAAACTTTTCCTTCCTTAATTTTGTGTGTGGGATATTTTGTCCCAGCAAGAAGTGATAAGTCACTAAGACACCATACTGTGAATGATAGGTAACATTTCCTCCTATTTGTTCTGTGTTAGTGATTTTTAAATGAAAGATGGAAACAGAAACTCAAGGCACCCTTAAGATGTTCAAACTATGACTAGAAATACTGCCACTCCTCACACACAGCTCCTCCAGCCAGGCAACTGGACCTTAGCATCTTCCTACTTGCCCTTTTCTTCTTACGTCAGGCTGAAGGTTTCTGTTTACATTTCTAGACATATCATCAGTACTCTAGATAACTGCACCAATCTATTATGTATTTCTAAATCTCTCCATTTCATCTGTGTCTTCAATTCTGTGAGAGTAAAGATTCTCAAAGTAACTATTTATGATCCTCTGTATCTCTGCTGGGTCTGTAGTAATTTCACCCTTTTCATTCCTTATTGCTTGAATTTGAGGCCTTTCTTTCCTCTTTTTGA
This sequence comes from Myocastor coypus, assembly GCA_004027025.1. NCBI lineage: Eukaryota > Metazoa > Chordata > Mammalia > Rodentia > Myocastoridae > Myocastor > Myocastor coypus. The sequence goes on along the minus strand of PVJA010017439.1, from coordinate 26,522 downwards.
TGAGGTTAGCTAGGGGCTTATCAATCTTATTTAATCTTTCAAAGAACCAGCTTTTTGACTCATTAATTGTTTGTATTGTTTTCTTTGTCTCAATTGAATTAATTTCTGCTTTAATCGTTATAATTTTCTCCCGTCTTTGGGCTTTGGATTTCCTTTACTCTTCCATTTCTAGTCAGTTTATGTTGTCCATGAGAGTATTTATTTGTTACTGTTCTGTTTTGTTAATGTGTGAGTTCAGAGCTATAAATTTCCCTGTAAGAACTGCTTTTGTTGCATTCCATAAATTCTGGTAGGTTGTATTTGAATTTTCATTAAATTGCAGATATTGCTTAATTTCATCTGTAACCCACTGGTTGTTGAGAAGTGTATTGTTTAATTTCCATGTATTTCTGGAGTTCTTGTGGTTTCTGTTGTCATTTATTTCCAGTTTCATTGCACTGTGGTCAGATAATATTCATGGGATAATTTCTGTTTTCTTGCATCTACTTAAGCATAAACTATGTACCAATATGTGGTCTATTTTAGAAAATGTCCCATGTACAGCTGAAAAAAATGTGTATTTTGAGGTGGTTGGATGGAACACTCTGTATATGTCCACTAAGTCCAATTGTTCCAAGTTCTGATTCAGTTCTGCCACTTCTTTGCTGATTTTTTGTTTGCTTGACCTATCTTTTTCGGATAAGGGAGTGTTAAGGTCTCCTGTTAAGATTGTAGTATGGATATGAGATTTTTCAGGTCCATTAAGGTTTGTTTTATATAGCTTGCTGCTCCCATGTTGGGTGCATACATATTTATGAGTGTTACCTCTTCATCATGAATTTTTCCCCTAACCAGTATGTAGTGGCCTTCTCTATTTCATTTGATCAGTCCTGGTTTGAAGTTTAGATTGTCTGCAAACAGGATTGCTACCCCTGCTATTATTTGAGGTGCTGGAGCATGTAGTGTTGTTTTCCACCCTTTAACTTTTAGCCTGTGAGTTTCTTCATGAGCTAAGTGGGTTTCTTGCATATAGCAAATAGTTGGATTTTGCTTCCTTATCCACTCCCAGTCTTTTTCGTTTAATTGGAGAATTGAGTCCGCTTACATTGATGGTTATAATTGAAATTTATTGACTTATGATTGATGTGACTTTTACTTGCTAGTGTTTACCCCTTTTGTCCTGTGTTTAATTGAGTACCCTATTTGGTGGGATCCTTATGTTCTCATTTCTTGAGTTGGAGTCATTTGGTCCCTCTCTAAAATATTTTTAGTATACTGTGTAGTTTTGGCTTGGATGTCATGAAATTATTTAGTTGTTCCTTGTCATGAAGATTGTTTGCCGTCCAACACCCAGCACATTGTAAATGTACTCAAGGCTGTGGAATAAACTTTTTCTTTTATGAGTTTGTTTGCTGTTTTGTTGTTGTGTTTTAGTATTGGTTTGCTTCTAAAACAGATTTTCCCTTTCATCCACTACTTCTTACAGTAAATATAGACCTTTACATATATAAGGTCATAGGTGAGCTTCCTCGTTCCAAAATCTATGAGTATGAGAGAAAATATGTGGTCCAAGGAAAAATTCTCATTCAAGGAAGAACAAAGTATTGCTGGTGCTAAATAAATCCTTTAAAAAAGGCAGTTTGACATAGGACCATAAAGTTATAAAATCATCACAGATCATTACATATTTCAGAGGTATAGTATTGTTGGTTAACTAAAAATTGAAGATTGGGAGAACTCAATTTTAACCTAGTTAGTGTAACTTCAATGGTCAAATGAAAGCCAACTGGTTACACATGTAGATATTCAAGAGTAAAAATATTGAGGAAAACAGTATGTGCTCTAGCTGATGAAATCATGGACTAAAGAAGCTGGAATATAAGAGTGGCCAGGACAAAGAGATAATGCATCCATGTGCTTTAGCCTGTTACTATTATAATCATATCTTTCTATCATCTTCTTTTTTTTTGAGGCTGGCTCAGTCCACACTGGGGGGGGGCATTCTGGTACAACAGGACAGGAGGTGCTAGGGTTTGAATTGCAGTCCCTATGTGCGTTCTTAAACTTGTCTAAGCAGGCTCTTTAGACTGCTGAACTATCTTGGCAGCCCTTTCTATCATCTTTTAAAAAGCTTTTCTATATTTGAAGATATGTCTACTTCATGAGTTCTACCTCCAGTGTTAAAATCTTAATTCAAGTACCCAACATTCTTTGCAGGAAGAAATGTTCCATGAATCGGATGTATCTGCTAGAGACTTACATTTGGAAGTAAAGAAAGAATCTTGGCATTCAATTTCTGTTTGCACCAGCACAGATAATAGCAAGGCATATGCATGCTTAAATTCCTGACATAACAGCAGCAATGGGCTGGCGATAGTAACGGTAACAATAAGATTGAATTCTTGTTGCTTAGTGCTTGGCAGAGGCAGTAAGTGTTTACTCAAGCCATGGTATACGATTCTGATCATTTCTCTAGAAAATAATTATCTGAGTTACCAAATACCTTTATCTATAAATCTTTTTGATAGTTGAAACAGCCAAAATAGATTCTTTTGTTTGCAACTGCCTCATAGAATATCATGAATACCCTCCACATAGTTCTTCCAAGAACAATCAAGCTGAAAATACAAACACAATAAGGAGAGTAAACACAGTTTTAAGAGAAAAATAGACACTGAAACTGAAATGGAATTAAAAGCATTTTGGGGGGTAGCTTTCATTTCATTGAATTTCTCAGCTCTTACTTTATACTCACTTTGAATTCATAGTTGGCCCTTTTCAGTGTTACCTCAAACAAAGCCAATATGGTAACATATGACTGAAAATGTATATATATTTTCTTTTAGGGTTTTGTGAGGGCTTTTGTTGTTTCAACATGTTCCTGTTAGATACCTCTATACCTTTCTCAAAGCCCTTATCTGAGTGAATGAAAGGATCCAAGGGGTGAACATAAAGAACATAGAAATATTTCATTATTTTAATAGGAGAGTACCATAAAACTAGATTTCCCATCAAGTGTGTATCATATGTTCAAGATGCCTTTCTTTTATTTTTTTTTCTTGTTTCAGAACTTTTGTTTGTTTATTCATTTATTTTTATGGCCGGCTCAGCCTGCCCTGAGGGCAGGGCTGGCACAGTATGTGGTGCCGGGGATCGAACTGTGGTCCCTGCATTCGGCTAAGCTTACCTAAGCAGGCGATTTAGACCACTGAGCCATCCTGCCGAGCCCCCCAAGATACCTTTCTTTTAAAGACAAGAAAGTACCTTAAAAGTTGGTATAACTTTTCAGAGGTATTAATGGTTTAGTTAATATTTTACTTGCTTTCATTTTGAAAATGAGAACATAAACAGCAGGAACTATAGAGAAATGGTGAAAAGGAAAGTAGAAGTTGTTCTTTTTCTTCTCCTTTATAAGTATATGTCTTCCCATTTGTAAGCACGTGCCTATGTGTACAAATGTGTATGTGTGTGCACTTGTGTACTTGTATGTGTTAAGCAAAGTGAAAGAGGCTACACAGATATACCGAAGTGGCTCTGATCCAGCTGGCTTCAGTGAATACTCTTGGGAATTCTCACAGCTGTTTAAATGTTCCATGCTAATGGGCTAGCTTGCCTGTCACAACCCTGCAGAAGACTCTGGTCCTTTATAGGAGTCAGAGAGTGTCTCTTTTCCCTGGAGCTCACTTCCTCTATTTGTTTTCATTATGAAAACAAATAGAGTACCTTGGTGCCCCAGGGAGAAGTGATGCTGCACACCCACTGCTACTGCCTGCTGACCTGAGCTCATTGAGGAACCTTGCCAGGAGAGGGATGCTTTTGTTGTAGCTGCCTCCCTTCTGGAGCTTGGACATACTATTTTGAATTATTTCTGAGGAGAAGAATGCTGGCTAATCAAAATATCATAGTAAAAGTAGCTTATTGTCAACCAAATGGTAGCTTTGTACCCATTACCTCATATCTCACCATTTCTCGGATATTCTCTTGAATTTACTCTGTGTCTTCACACACTGAATTCCTGTTGCTGTTCTTGGCATTTTGCATGCACAAAGGAGCTCATAAATAGCAAAAATTAATTGTTAGAATTTGTGTTTACAAAAGTTCGTTTCCTGTTTTGCAAACCTATGCTCAGCTCTGTGGCATTACAAAGCAGATTCTCTTCAGCAAATGCTCTGCCTTTTGCTGGCTCTGCTCTTGTCTAAAATTCATTTATCTCACCATTCTATTGTCTTCCACAGTAAATACTGGAAATATGATTTCCCTTCTACCCACTAAGCCTTTCTACTAGCGACTTGTCCACCATGTCACTCCACAACTCCAGCTACTGAGCTCTGGATGTTTCTCTGTATTGCAGTTATTTCTGCTTCCATGGCTCTTCACAGTCGGACATTAAAAGCAATGATGACTAAAGCCTTCATTTTTTTTTCTCCTGACACCATCTCCCCATGCTTAAGCTTTTCTATCACAGTGGGAGACAGAACACTAGAAAAATTCATTCAGCCAGCAAGAATGTCTTAGTGTAATATTTCACCCTTTCCTGTCTTTTCTGTCTTTAGTATTTAGTCACTGTAAGATGCTGTAATGGGTGTATTCTTTTTTATTATTGTTTGTATTCTTATGGTCAAGTGCCTGTGCACTATATCTAATCCAAGCCCTCATGATAGTATCCTTGCTGATCCTCACATCTGGGGCTTTATCTTAACAAATGTTGATTGAGAGATAGGAAACTTAATAAGGTGCTTCTGGACGTAGATTCTGCTTTTGTTCACATTCCCAGGCCTCTCAAATGGCGCTTGTTTTAAAGGGAGAAGTAACTCCTTTCCTATTTTTCTCCAAAGGGTTGTATGTTCAGACCCTTTTTCTTGGAGGACTGTGTATGATAGTGGTGGAAATCAGTTGCAAAAGGATGCGAGAAAAAGGGGAGGAATTCTAAGAGATCATAGTTCTGTCATTCCATGTCAGTTAACCCTAAATGAATTTATCTATCTCAGGTTGTGAATTCTGACAATGTATTACAGACCAAGTGTTTTCCTTTGCTAAAAAAATTGTTGTAGTCTATACTGACTTTTGTATCTGTGACAGTGAGGGTACAGAGACAAAGATGCATTGATTTCATTTATGTACATACTTATTTCCATGCTGGGATTTGGTGGAGGTGAGGGCTACTGAGAGGTGTTTGGATTATGATGTAACTGCCATAACTGTATCAATGCAGTTCTCATGTAATTGAATTCTTACTCTCCTAGGATGTGATTAGGCACCACAAATGCAATTTCTTACAAAAGCAGGTCAGCTCCCTGGTATTTCACTTGTTTTATTTTTATTTGTTTGTTTGTTTTGCTTTTTTATATACTCATTTCCCTTCCACATTGAACCATGTGTTATAGCAAAAAGTATCTCTCACAACATTTAGCTGTTTGACCATAACCTTCCTGGCCTCCAGAACTGAGACCCGAAACTACTTTCTTTATAAATTTCCCATGTCAGATATTTTGTCAGAGCAAAAGAAAATGAACTACAGCACTAAGACTCCCACTTTGGCCAGGACCTCCTCAATTTCCAGCACAGACTTATCCTACACAGATAAGTCCAGAGCAGGTGTTAGAGGAAGCAGAGAGTTCAGGGATTAATTGGGGCCCCCAAATCTGCTTTTGTGGGCTTCTACCTACCACAGGGTCTTTTCATTGTCCTCTTTTTTCCTGGTATCTAAGTGGATGTCTAGCCTATGTAACACATTAGAATCACTGAAAAACTGAAAAGTAAATAAAACATCTAAAATGATTAAAGTGGCAAATTTTAGGTTGCAAGTGTTTTACCACAATTAAGAAAAGGGTCATTTATTCTCAAGGTGTTGGAACATAAATTTCCATCCTGCAGTATGGGCTACAAAGAGTGACTTTCTTAAGTTGTGCCTGTTTCTGCTGGGGGCCAGTGGTAGCAAGGACATTTCTGCACCTGGCCAAATGCAGGATAACAATAAAAAACAGACTCTCAATAAAAAAGAATGAAAAAAAAAAGAAAAAGGAAGCTAGACCTGGTGCTGCATGCATGTAAGTGTACCACTAGAAGTTTTACGATTTCAAGTTTAAGCTGAGCTGAAGCAGTTTTCCGATTTATCAAGACCTTGTCTGACAATTATTTTATTAAAGGACTAGAAATGTAGCTTAGTGCAAAGTCCCTAGTTTCAGTCCCTACTGAAAGAAATAAGAAAAGAGGTAATGAGGGAGGGAAGGAAAACGGAATGAATAATGATGGAAGGTGGAAGGAAACAATAATGTGGGAAAAAAAAGCAAAAGGAGCAACTACACACTGGAAAAGCTCACACACCTCAGCCAGATTATCAAGGGTATCAACAATGATGATTCACGTTGACAGCACAGATCACTAGTATGAAGCAGTGAGGGTGACACTAGTATGAAGCAGTGAGGGTGAAAGTTTGCCTGTGGTCTTTTTCTCAAATGTCTACAGGCCAAGTCTGGTCATGTGAAAAAATATCACCAAAAAATCCCATTTGAGAGGAAGTCCATGAAATACCTAATCAGCAACCCTCACAACTGTCAGCATCATCAAAAGCAGGGAAAGTGGCACAACCAAGAAGACCCAAAGAAGACATGACAACTAAACATAGTGTATTACCCTGGGTGGGATACTGATACGTAAGAAGGACCTTGGGGGAAAACAAAGAAATCTAAATAAAGTATGGGCATTAATAATTACTTATCCATGCTAATGTAAGATGTTCACAATAGAAAAAAAAAAAAAACAGGATGTGGAGCATGCAGAAATCTTTGTACTATTTTGCAGTAGTTCTGTAAATCTAAAACTGTTCTAAAAGATTTATTAAACAAATATGCTTAGATCTTACCCTAGGTAAAGTGAATCTACATGTATAGGTGTGAAATGTAGGCAGTCATAATTTTATAAACTCCCCAGGTAATGCTGCGTGAAATTCAAGAATCAAAAACCACTAGTTCATCTGCCTCAGTCCCCTGCAGGTCAAGATTCTGATGTTAGCCTGCTGTTTTATTTCATCTACTTTTCCCTTCCTCAGCATTTACAACTGGATTTATTGATGGGCCTCATCTCTTGGCTCAGCCCCAGCCCATTTCCTCGATCAACTCTGAACAGGCTAAGCAATCCAATTTATAATGGGAATGAGTTCAGGCTAGGGCTGCACATTTTTTTTTTCTTGTACCTCATTCTGACTTGAGACAATGTTCAGTGCTGTCAGTTCTCTGTGTCAGCAGGTTCTGCATCTGTGGATTCAACCAACTGTGGATCAAAATATTTGGAAAACCTTTCATCTGTACTGTATATACACAGATTTTATTTCTTGGCATTGTTCCTTAAACAGTGCAGCGTAACATCTTTTACATACAAATTACATTGTATTAAATATTATAAGTTATCTAGAGAAGACATTTCCTTGCCATATTTTCATTCTTCTTGTTATTATCTTCAGTTCACATTTATGATATATAAATGTTATGTTCACTGAGGGTATATGGTGTAAGTGACACATCTCCTCCTTTTAGATTCCCTTCCACGTTTCATTCCCCTCATCCTCATTCTACTGGAATGCTTCACACAAAAAAGGACTATCTCCTTTATTTTTTTGTGTATATTTAGTACAGGGGCTACAGGGTCTCATTACATAGCTTGGAGAGAGGGAGGTTGGCAAGAATTGCAAGGGATTAAAAAAGAATCAAGTTGTATAATCTACACGCACCAGTACTCCCCAAAATGAACGTTAAGATTCATGTACTGTAAACATGTACTGATAAACTAAAACTGAAAAAGTATGTGGGAGAATTTTTTCCCCTTTGATGGTTCTGGGGATCCAAGCCAGGGCCTTGTGTATGCTAGGCAAGTGCTATAATCTAGTATGGCACTCTTTACAATAACTAAGATATGAAAATCGCTAAGTGCCTGGCAACAGATAAATGGAAAAGAAAATTCGGTATATATACACAGTCGAAATTGGTTAGCCATAAAGAAAAATTAGATCATGTTATTGCTGGAAAACTGCTAGAACTGAAAAATATCACTCTAAGCAAAAAAAACCAAAAAACAAAAAATAAAAAAAAAAAACAGCAGACACAAAAGGACGAATGTGTGTTTTCACTCACATGTGGAAACTAAAACAGGAATTACCTGAAATTAAAAGAGTGACTTCCAGAGAAGAGGAGAGGACAGAGAGGAAGGCAAGAAAAGGTAGACATACCCAAAAAATGATAGGTACATATATATAAATATGGGAATGATATCCATGAATTTGTACAGTTAATATGTGCGTACTTTAATAAAAAGTATAGGGGCTGGGGAGATAGCTCCGAGGCACAAGTGCCTGCTGGGCAAGTGCAAGGTCGTGAGTTTGAACCCTGGTCCCACAAAAAAAAATAATAATAATAAAAAGTATAAAAACTCCATTATAAGAATAAAATATAAAACATACTGGACAGTGCTTATAGGTTGCATGCAATTCCTATACTGTTTTATATAAGGGACTTCAGAACTGCAGATTTTATATCTGTACAGGGACCTGGACCTAATCCCTTAGTTCAGCGGTTCTCAACCTTTGGGTCACGACGCCAGCGGGGGTCAAACAACCAAAACACAGGGGTCGCCTAAAGCCATTCCGAATCATAACTGTAGCAAAATTACAGTTTTAAAGTAGCCACCAAAATTATTTTTTTGGTTTGGGGTCACCACAACATGAGCAACTGTATTGCAAGGTCAGGGCATTAGAAAGGTTGAGAACCACTGAGACAGTGAACAATGACTATACAGAGAATATCTCTTCTATTCTTGCCATCAGTGGTACAGGTCATTCCTCTGAAAATAACTGACTGTATCAGTTTGTTGTGTTTCCTCCAGAGAGAATTTATGTATCCAAGCAAATATGAATATGCATTCCTTTTTATGTAAATAGTGGCATATGATGCATAAAGCCTACTTCTTGATTTTTCCACGGATAGTGTCATTATGATCAATCCATCGAGCTCACTGCTCTTACTACAGTTGTAGAATATTCCAACATGTGAAACCTTGGGATCTGTGTCCACAGCTTACAAATTTGAAGATTCACCCAATAGTGAATCAAAAATATTCAAGAAAAATAGGGTCTCTACTGAACATACATCTCATTCTCCCTTAACCAATACAACAGCCACTTATACAGCATATACATTAAATAAAGTACAAGTGATATAAAATTATTTAAAGTATATAGGAGAATGTGATGGGTTGTATGCAAATACTACTATGTCATTACATAGAAAGTACTTAAACATCCAAGGATTTGGTATCATTAGTACGGCTTGGATTCAACTTCTACAGATGCCAAATGACAATGTACTATAAATTATTTAATCAATAAAAGGAAGCCTTCTTTTGGTGGACTTTCAGTTTGTTTATAATCTAGTTACTAATAATGCTGTACTGAATAAATTTATAAATAGGATCCAAACAACTTTTCACAAACAACTTTTCTTATTTGAACACAGGTTAAAGTTCTAACCAAAAGAGCTAGTATTCTGCTACCTAAAATATGTAAAGAATGATATAATACTCTGGGGAATCATAAAAGGTAGAACTTAGTTTTGGCTAGGATGGGGGGAAAGGGGTGTGTAGAATGCAAAACACTGAATCTTCATGAGGAGAGATCGTAGAAGTACTCATTTATGAAAAATGTTACATTACATTTTGGGCTGGCAATGTGATGGAGCTCAGTGAAAGAGCACTTGCCCAGCCCGTGGGAGACCCTTGGCTGGAAAACTGTATTCCCTGGCTTCTCCTAATCCAGGAGAATCCTTGACCAAGGCTGCAGGAATGTACTTCCATGCCAGTCCTCTTTCTTTCTGTGGCTTTGTGGGGAATTGTTCATATAAAGACTTCCTCTAAGGGAGGCACTCTGTGCAGATCTTAATTCTTCTGAAAACACTTGTTTCATTCTTCAGTGATTGGTTAGAAATTGAAGAGAGCAGATAGAGCCTGTAAGATGATTCGCCTTGACTCATGTTAATCACTGACTTGTAGTGCTCTGCAAGTTCCTCCATTTGCCAAGTTAGACCTAAACCTTGTGCTCTGCTTCCTATTTCAGGATTTGCAGCCTCTTAGTAAGGTTCTCAGTGCACACTAGGAATGTTATATGTGATTCTAGCTCAACTTGACCTTGTTGGCCCTCTTTTGTTCACCACAATACACTGAAAATTGTACCCACTCCCATTACGACAACAGACCCTCTGTTGAGCTAAATTTTGCTTTCTCCTGATAGTCAGCTTGCACCTGTATGAGTCTGCCACCTGCCATCAAAATATGTCATTCTAGGAGCAACACTTTCATACCTCTGTTCTCTACCAAAGCTTCACCCACTTATCCCATTTTGCTCCATTACTTTTTCTTTTCCTCTTCCCTTTTACAAAAGATCTATTTCACTATTCACCATACTTTTTTGTTTTTCCTTTAATTTTAAATTTTATTAATTTCAATAAGAGGTAGTAATGAGACAGATTCAAAGCACATCAGTAGGACAGTCACAGTAATCAATACAATGCATATTGGTGTCTTCATTGTAGTTGTTCAGAGCACAAGAAACAGACATAAATTTTCTAAATACTATTGGCACAAATTTTTCCCCTCATTGAACTAAGAGGATGTAATTGTATGTATAGTCCAATATTCCTTAATAGTAGTGGGTTATCAGCAGAACTAGCAATGTCAGAAGCTGTCGACTTGAGCCTTTTGCACCTCAGCATTTTTTTTGGGGGGGGGGGGTTTGAGACAGGGTCCCACTATGCAGTTGAAGCTGGCCTTGAGCTCACTTTTGTAGCCCAGGCTGGTCTCAAACTCACACCGATCCTCCTGCCTCAGCCTCCCAAGTGCTGGGATTACAGGTGTGCGCCACCACTTCCGGCTGCACCTCAGCATATTAATATGGCTTTACTTTTTGCTCCTCTTGGCTAAACTTTTCTGCTGAATGGTTAAGACCAAGTTAAAGCAAGACCTATATAACAAATCATGTAACTTTTGTATCTGACAAGGTCAGTCAAAGCCCCTCAGGGTTTACCTTTAAACCATGTATATCCATTTCTTATATGTAATCTCGTGACTCCTTCTTTCTACTATTATAAGTGGAGTTGTTCCGGTTCCTCATTGCTGCCCTGTACATATTGCCAAGTACATGAAGAAAATCTGTAGTGTGAAATGCGGACAGAAAAAAAAAGAAGGTAAATGAAACACAGAAAGGACAACATAAGAACAAAAACGAAAACTTTAGAAAGGAAGAAAAGACATACTTATGATCCAACATGTGATTACAGAAAATATTTTATTCATGGAATGGAAAGGAAACTCCACATTTGAAAATATAAGAGTAAGAGATTTCTAGGAAATTAAATTACAATACAGAAATTGTAAAACATTATTATAAAAATTGTCATGTTCAGGCTTTGACAGTATTTTTATTCCAGGTAAGGACTTAATTGGCACCCTTCAACCTCTTGCTTCTATGAAATAAACAAATCAGGCAGAGCTACTGACTGTGGGACATGATTCTTGGATCTGTGACCAAGTAAGTAAGGGAATAAAATCTGAACATCATTCTTAAAAGCTTCATCATTCACAATGTCCTCTCAGTGCTTCTGCAATAATGACAGTGACTTGGTTACCTCTGCTTCTGTAATGTTCACAAGAGCTTTCTTCCAATTAAGCCTATAAGCATTCCAACTGAGCTGGGATGGTGTTCTTCTTTTGTTTTTATTTTTCTTTTATTTTATAGTACTAAAGATCCAGCCAAGAAAGCTTGGCCATGGTGATGCACACCTGTAATACCAGCACTCGGGAGGCTGAGGCAGGAGGATCTGTGTGCTTTCAAGACCAGCCTGGGCTACAAAAGTGAGTTCAAGGCCATCCTGAACTGCATAGCAAGACCCTGTTTGAAAAAGACAAAAAAAGAAAGAAAGAAGAAAAAGATGATAGATTCAAATACATAATCTTTCTGCCTTAGTCTCCTGAGTGGCTGACACTAGGATGTTTTTATACCAAATGTTCAACAAAAGATTCTGAAAAAATACTTATCATTTAAAAAATAATAAGATAACTAAAAATAATTGTTAACATTTTAAAGACATTTATTTCATCCAAATATGGTGATATCTGACTGCAATCCTTGCATTCGGGGAGGATGAAACAGGAGGATCACAAGTTTCACCCCAACCTGGGCAATTTGACAACTTAGCAAGATCCCTACCTCAAAATAAAGAAGGGCTGGAGATACAGCTCAGAGCAAAGGGCCTGATATAATCTCTGATACCACAAAATAGAAAGGTTTTTTGTTTGTTTGTTTGTTTGTTTGTTTCCCAGGTATTGCATTAAATAAGGAGTCAAAATACCTAAATTTTACACTATTGGATAATCCATATTTCTGTAGGACCAGCTAAACATGATGAGTGTCAAGATCAAAATTTAAATTGAGAATAAGGTAGTTCCCTTTTAGTTAGCTCAAATCAGATTTTAAGTCTGCGTTTTACCTGAAGCCCTCATTCTTGGATACTTTGTGATCAACTGTCAAGCTTCTAATAATGTCTGATTTGTGGCCCATCTGATCCTCAGTCTTGTAAGTCTGCTCCAACAGAATCCTAGATGGAAAACAGAAACTTTAACATACCTTTTTCCTTCAGTAAGTAGTAAGAAATACCGAAAAACCTATGGCATGTCTCAAATGTGTATGTTTAAGGAATTTCTAGTGGCCAAAACTAAAAGAAAAAATAAATTCAAAAATTGTATCAGGATATAACTATGTCTCAATAATCTGCTTCAAAAGGGTTTATGTTTTATATCTCTCACTCTTCATTGTAATGAACCAAAACAACAACAAAATACTAGTGCTATGGAATATTTATTCTGTGTCAGGCATTGTAGTAAGTACACACATGCAATTTCATTCAACCTTGATAAAAGTATTCCAAGATGCAAAGATAATCATTATTTATAATTTATAGGTCATAAGCAAATGCATGAAGATATCAAGTAAGTTACTGATGCACCATCTCGTAAAAGAAAGAGCAAGGATTAGAAAATAGCGTGACTGACTACAGTTCATATTCTTATCCCTCAACTTGCTGTTCATGGTGGTTTCACACCTTAATGGTTCTTTGAGTATATATGTTCTCTTTATCCATTTCTTTGTTGAAAACTTGTTTACGACTGAAAGGTCCACTCAGTATTCCCATTAATTTCTTTAAATATCCCTGAATAATTTAGTTGTAGTTCTCCACAAATATTCCTGAAGATGAAGGTTTGTGTGCAAGTGACTTGAAGGAGTTGCTCCCAGCACAAACCGGTAAGGAAAGAAGCCAGGTGAATGGGACATTTCAGACAAAGCCAAGCCTCATTGTAATGCCATGGGAGGTCTCTGCAGTGCTAGTCACATCTCAGAGTTTCTCCTCATCTAAAGCAAGGGAACTAAAACCTTCTCTATGCTTGCCAGTCGTTGGCTAAGCACCTTTTTCTTGGAATGGAAATTCTTAGGTATATTAGGCATTCAGTGTGTTAAGCTAGGGTGGCTTAATAACCAGTATAATGTAATATATATATATATATATATATATATATATATATATATATGTAATATATATATGTTATATATATGTAATATATATATATGTAATATATATATGTGTAATATATATATATATATATATATGAGTTAGAATAGATATATGGTTACCTATTCTTAGTTTATTGAAAATAATAGTTCACAATAATATTATTTAGACAAGATATCAGGTCTGCATCTTGTGCTGTGAATAACTAGTATGAAGACAACAATGCACATTATATTAATATTGTAACTATCCTACTAACTTGTTTTGAAACTGTTTCATTGCTATTTTATCTTTTTTTCTCATTAAAATGAATTTAGGGGCTGGGAGATAGCTCCATGGCACAAGTGCCTGACTGGCAAGTGTAATGTCATGAATTCAAACCCAAGTCCTGAAAAAAATACAAAAATAAATAAAATGAATTTAAAAATTAAAAAAGAAAAAAAGAACATAGAAACTATGACTCCTTAAGAGAAAAAAAAAAAACATGCCAAAGCTATGTCTGACAATCTCTATAGTGCAATCTCACCTGCTTTATTACTTATTTCAGCATATGCATACTTTACTATTTGATGACAACCCTACATCTTTTTATTTGTACTGGCCACACATTCCTTGGATTTAATTTACCTTAATAATAAAAAGAAGACATGATCAGATTTGTGAATTCTCAGCTCAGTTCTTGGCTGCTATGAAAATCCATCATGTTCTACTATCTTTACTGGGTCTCATTTGTGCTATAAGCCACCAATACATCAACTCTTACTGAAAGTTTCCTTTTAAAAGTGGCAAAAGAAAAACATACCCAGCCTCTATTTTCATCTTCCTGGAGATAAATCAGACAACTTAGACTTTTTTTTTTTTTTTTTTTTAGAGGAACTGGGGATTGAACTTAGGCCCTTGCCAGGCAAGTGCTTATTCAACTAAGCTGTCTCCCCAGCCTCCTAACATTTGACCTTTCTCAAAGCAAAGTTTCTACCTTCTTGACATCATCCTTTCTGCCTTTCCTAACCTCAGGACTGATTTTTTAAGAGATCAAGCGTAACTTTATAAGTCGCTTAAGGTAAAAGTAGCCAGTAAATTCAAAAATATTAAAAAACAAATACCTCATTTCACATCAAGACAGAGAAACAGCTCTGAATTCTGAGCTGCTGCCCTTGTAATGACAGAGACAGTCTCAGAAATCCATTCCCTTTGAGGCCTGCTCAGGAGTGGAAGATGACACTAGCACAGAACAACTTGGCTTCCACCAAATTCATATGGCAATAATGAAATTGTAGAGAGATCCATGAAATTTCTAGTGCTGTAAACATGAACTAGCAATAGAAGATAGTCCTTTGTCAATTTTCTACCTAATAATGGCTGATATTGTTACTTACTGTGAGCCAACTCAGCTTGATTATTTTTATAATTACTCTTTGATATGGGTCGTCTTCTCTAAATGGAATAACCATGATCTGTGAATTTAAATGACTTTTCCAACAACAAGTAGGCACAAACTTATAGAGATATGAAAATATGAGTGCAAAACTAAATGGCTGACGTCAGCATCTGATCTCAGCTCCTTGCACTACTCTAGCTCTTCCCACAGGATTGAGACATGGATATTCTTCAGTCATATTCTCGAAATGTATAGAATTTATTTAATATCAATATTAAATCATTTTGAAAATTCCACATAAAAACAATGTTACTCCCAATCTTTAAAAGCATTGAATACAAACTTTTATTGGGATTATTTTTTGTTTGTTTATTGAGACAGGTTCTAAGTATTACCTTAGAATCACCTTGTCCTTGTGAAGTACCTCCTGCTTCATCCTCCCAAGTGCTCACATTATAGGTAATGGGCCTCCATGTGAGGAAACATGGAAGTTTTAAAGCCTTTTCATAATACCTAACCATGCACAACTCTGATGAAATTCGTTAATTATGGATAGAATGTCAGTGGCAACAATGATAGGAGTAAAAATGTAGAAAAATGTGTATTATATTAAAAATGACTGGGAACATGTGTTTGACAGAATTGGAACCAAGGAACAATTTTCACTAAAAGTGAGAACTATGTAGATGACCTCTATTTTAGAATCTGTGGTTAGCTATTAATCCATATGTGTCTACATATAAAGAATAATACATATGTGATTCTATAATTTAGAATTTTTATTCTTTCAGTCTATCTTAACTTCAATCAATACAATTTGATTAAACTTCTAATTAAATAACTTCCAATGGAACTATTAGTTAAACTGTATTCTATTTTTCACATAAAGCAATGATGATTTATAGTATGTATCATTACTGAGGGTAGAATATTTTTATTTAATCTGATATTTTAAATTTGCTTTCATCTTTCCTTTGGTAAATTTAGTGATTGATGCTCTAGAATATAAAATCTTGCATGCATAGATTTATAAAATCAAGGCTCCAAGAGCCAGAGAGATAGCTCAGTAGAATAAGCACTTGCCTAGCAAGTACTTGAACTCAGGGTCCTGAATTCAATCCCTGGTTCTGAAAAAAAAAAAAAGTGCCATAAATCAAGTCCCCACCAGTAAACAGAGTGCTTGTTAAGGTTAAAATATTTAAGGAACGGTTAGTGAGAGATCAGTGTACTAAGTGTTGGGCCGAGTATAGAGAACCCATAAGGGACGACATAATACCTTGGACTTGTCTCAGAGGTCTGGGCCAATGATCCATTATTTGGCCATGGCTGGGATGTTGCTACAAAGGGAACTGTTCCTAACAGCTGGGGACCTAGAGGACTGTGTGATGGCTACTAACAGGTAAAATCTGAAAAAGTTATAGACAAACTTACAGTCTTGTTTTCCCTCATCCTCCCAATATTTCATCCCTGGAAGAACTGAATAGAAAGACAGAAACAAGGCAGCCTATTTATATCCCACTGTTTCAGGGTACAGCACAAGGATGTTGGTCCACTCATCCTTGTATAAAATATCCCTGTATTTTCTGTACACATCAGGGCTTTAGCTGAACTTAAATGCCATAATTCCTCTCATTGTTAGAAAAGAGCTCATCATTGTAATCTGTGGAAAAGCAAAAGAAGGGAACCAGAGGTTTTGTGTTATTCTCAAGTATGTCTTTGAGAGTCACTTCCAAGCCCACTAAATTGCTATTTCCTTAAAATATGATAATGTTGAGCCTATTCAGCTTTATGTGTTCAATGTTATGTTTAGAATCACATTTTGAGTTTATTAATTGGAAATTATAGTTCCTTCCTTTGTTCTGGCTCAAATGATATCTTTCAAAGTTGTGCATCAAATAAAAACTTCTCTTTGGAACCTTGTTTCTCTATTTTATTTTCAGTTTCCTATTTTTTCATCCTTTCTTCCACCCTCTTCTCCTTCCATTTGTGTGTTCAGTATTTGAGACCATGGAAATAAAAGATAGCTCACTTGGGACAAAAATCCAGGAAGGTAACAAAAACTACAACTGTCACATATACCCAGTGCCCTCGCTTCCATTTTTTTCAATCAGTTTTATATGACCTCTGAGGAAAGCTTGATTGTAGTTTACTGTTTGTAGAGGTTTTACTTCATAACCACAGCTGGCTCTAAAGCATAGCAGCATGGCAGAAGAACATCACAGAAGACAAGCAGTTCTTGGAAGGCAGAAGATACCAAATCAGCAAAGTAGCAATGCAGAAGACAACCAAGACAGCCACAGCAGCCTCCTTTCTGTACTTATATTATATCCAAGCTACCTGACCTTACGGTGGCACCCAGGATGGACCACCCTTAATCTTAGCATTGTACCATGAATCAATTCCAGCATTCCATCCTTGATCTCAGTATCACACATTAAAGATCCAGCCACCTTGGAATAGCTCTCCCTGCTTATGACCACATGAAGCTTTTGGGGGAAGTTTAGATGTAAGCCATAACAACCTCCAAATCCCTAGGCTGCCATGATTTTCTCTTATAGAAGCAAAGCCCAAATCACTCAAAATGTTAAACCAGCTTCATTCCACCCCTCATAGCCAAATCACATGATTTTAGAGAATAGTCCTAGCAGTCAGTGGTACAAATTATTTACAGGTATCCTGTTTTCTTCAGGGATTTAGCTGAAAGCTATAGCTTTGCAACATAATTTGTATCTACTTTGTCATCTACAGCTCACTCATCATTTCTCACTAATTCTGGCAAAGAATCCTTGTTGTACCCACACTTTCCCGTCTTTGTAAAAACATATCTACTAAGCATCTGCTGGACCTACAGAGTCACTCTAGCCATTAACACAACCTCCTTCTGGCCTATCACCATCCTTTTCACATCCCTGTATTCCACTATTACTTAGAGTTTCCTATTTCACTCCATTTCCCATCCTACTTGCCAGAAATCTCCCATCTTTCTTGTCTCTGAAATAATTTTCCTTCGATTTGTGTCTACTTGTTCACCCCAAAGCCTCATGCAGTCATGCAAAGGCTTCTAGAGTTTGTGATTAATTCATGATCTAAGGCTGGGATTATGGGTGTGAGTGCTACACCACCCTGGGGCAGATAATCTGTGTAGAAATGGAAGTAAGGGAAAGGAGCTTGCTAGCTGCCACAGCTGCTTCCCTGACCTTTGCTCTTTGCTATTTTCTGTCCCATGAACAGCTGCCCTCTACCATGTGCCACTCTGCCTTGGAACAAGCCAAGGAAGGACTGAAATCTCCACAAAGTCTTAGCCAAAAAACCTTTCCTTCCTTAAATGTGGGTGTTGAGTATTTTGTACCAACAATGAGAGAAAAGTAACTAAGACAATTTCATTTCAGCTCAAATTCTCTTCCCTTTTTTTTTCTGTGTATTAAGGGAGAGCTCTACAGGGTGTTTAAGGTCTCACTAGTAGATCAGACTCATAGTGATCCACCTGTTTACAGCCTCCCAAGTGGTGGAATTACAGGCTCATGCCACCACGCCCAGTCTCAGTTGTGGCCTCACCACACCCCAGGGGCAGGGCCAGCACTGCAGTTAGATTCTCTTCTTAACCCTGTTTAATTTTATCACTCCCCTTTTATGTGTTCAACACTTACATATTCACTGTGAAGTGATTTGTTTCACATTAAATCATTGTGCTAGTGATCACTTTTATTTGTATAATTATCTTTATGTCTATGATTGTCAACACTGGTTACATGTATGTCTCATATTTAATTCTGGGAAATGGATTTCTGGTAACTTCACTATTTACTGTGTTTTATGCTGAAAAAACTATCTTGCTTGACCTTTCAACTTGCAACTCAGCATCCTACATTGGATTTATTTAGATACACACTATATGAGGATGACGATTAGATGTTAAGTGTTCTGTTACATGAGGCCAAGTAACCCATAAGGCAATGCTGACTTTGAAACGAAATATAGGCAAACTAGTAGGAGAAACAGCAAACATTTAACTTAATAACTGAAAATTTCACATTCCTAAAAATGTAAAAGGTAAGGTTCATAAAGTGATAATACTGGCTGGGTCAACAAAGGTAGGATGAAAATCACAGCCTGTATTTTGGGTGTGGATTAATAGTATCGTTGGGCTTAAAAGGGGTCAGCTTCCATTGATGCAGACATAGACTTCTGCAGCTTTTTCTAGACAGATTGCTTAAATTTAGGTGATAACCATATTAACAGATATGTGAAATAAAAATTACTACTGGCCATTGTCTTGAATTAGGCCATAATAGATGGAATGAAATCATTCACACTAAAGTTCCACACCATTGAACTGAAACTAAACTCTATCTGAACTTCTGAGAAAACAGGATTAGAGAAATGGCAGTAAAATTTCTCATCAGATTAGTTTCAACTGGCATGATAGTAAAGTTTCCACTGCCTTTATCCATACACATGAAAAAAAAAAAAAACCCTAAAGTTACCTGATGTTAACCAGTCAGCTGTTTTTCTATTTGTTTCTGTCTTCCTTTTGCTTCCTTACACGGAAAATAACTTTTAAATGACTGGGCTCCTTTTTCTCTGTGCTTTTTTCTGTCTATAAAACCAAACCAAATCCCTCTGCTCAACATTTTTCCATTTTGTGGAATGGAATATTGCTCAATTCTAAAATTAAAAATTGAGGTCAGTGAAGATCTTAAACTAAATTATTATAACTATATCCTTTGACAGACCTAATTGGTAAGAAACGTAAACATGAACTTAATTTTTATTAATTCCTCAGTCTGGTTTTGAAGGTCCTTTTGATGTTGATTCTTGTTGTGACCTATTTAGAAATGAGGTATCATCACTGAGTAACCATCATCTTCTTTACAGTAAGTACATGATTCTATTTCACTTTGTAGAAAAGAGAATACCACTATAAAAATGAATCAAGTAAGGGTTTTATGGATAGAAACATCTATTGCCATGACGAATGTCATTTTCAGGCTTTGGAATATTTTGTTTGCAGATGAATACCAGTACTTTTTGACCAATGTAGCACAAATGTCACAAGAGCAAAGTAAAGTTTACAGAAGGAACATAGAAAGTATCAAACAAGAATTCTTTTGTTGGAAGAGGTAGAGTATCAGTAAATTAAAAGGATTTATCATTGAAAATATAATTATTTACTCAAAAGATTCAAAGCAATTATTAAGATTAAAGGTAATTATTTTCTCATGCAAATTCAGTCTACCAGAGCTCTGGGTATTTTATTTGAAAATCAACATCATTATCTTCATTATTATTCATCATTATTTGTGCACCTTCGATGAATTTAATTCATCTTCTCACTAGCTGGTATTTAACCTCTCTGTGCCTCAGAGACCTTATCTGTAAAACAAGAATTAAAATAATACACAGCTCATGAGATTGTTGTAAGAATAAATGAGCTAATATATATGAAGTGTTTATGACTGCTTACTGTTCCCAGTGGCAGTTATTATTGGAAATCACTGTCATTACTATCACATCTCCTCTTTCATGTTAGTTCATCTGTGAAGTTTGAATTAGCAATAACTGCTCTAGTTTTACAGATGAGGAAAACAGAGCTCAGAGAAGTTCAGCAACTCTCCAGGTATTACAATTGATGAGTGAGAGAGTCTATCTGCATAACTTCATACCACATCTGCTCTCATCTGGATTTCATTAATATGGGACCAAAGGAGAACTTTTGGTTTTAACTATAGTGGAAATAAGCCGTGTTTATTTATTCGGTGACATTTTCAGCACAAAAAGGTCTCTGCCTCTGGGTTTCCTTGGCCTCATTTGTTTCCTCATTCTTCCATTCTAGGCCCTCTCCCGGGCAATCAGAGGCTGTAGCATTGGAGGGAAAAGAGAAGGGTGGGAACTTAGTAGCACACTGACAAAACCTTTGGATGGCTCCTGTAATCTTTGCCCATTTATCCTCAGAACTCAAACGCTCAACTTGGCTTCAACAGCAATTCATCTTCCAAATCAATTTGGCAAGGCATAAGCTTTCAAATCCATTATATTGAAACAGGAGTGAAGTTTACAGCTAATATGCCAACAGGGTACCTTTACAGGATGGTGACCTTTTAAAGTGGTGTAAACCAGTGTTCTAGCTCAGCTCTGCCTCTCACAGTGCCATGGACTCAGTTATTTTCCTGCATGTCACTTCCTGCTGAAATATAGATTCTCATTCTCCTGAGGAAAGTAGATATTAGCAGAACAATCACCTTGTTTCTTACACTGAGCCATCTCTTCAACTTACCGTAACAGCTGCCAGCAGAACATTTTTCTTAACAAGAGGAAGTTTAACCTCTATTCTCTTGTTACTGTTCATTTATTTATCACTTACTTAGAATCTGGCTTTCTCCATGAGAACTTGACTGAAATTGTTTTCTGGAAAGCCATCTGTGATGTCCTAATTATGAAATCTATAAACTTCCTTTTTAGTCTTATGTTTGACAATGCTTTCCTAGCATTAGAACATATGGACCAATTTTTGTTGAAAATTTGCGTTCCCTTTGTTTTGATGACATTCTAATATTTTGGAACTCTACATATCCATTTGAAGTCTAATCTACTTCATGCTTTTTAATTTCTTGTGGATAATCTTACGAATTTATATTATCAATTTATGAATTTTCAGGTGGACTATTTTTTTGACCATCCCAGTAAATCTAATGTAATTGCAAAGATTTTCATAAAAGAGAAACAGAAGGGTCAGAGTCAGAGGCACAGACAGAAGCAAAGGTGAAAAATGAGACAGATTTAAAACAGTGCACTACTGGTTTTGGAGATGGTGGAAGGGACCTTCACCAAGGAAAGTGAGTGCATAGTAAAGGTTGCAAAAAGACAAGGAAATGGATTTTTCCCTTGCATTTCTAGATATAATACAGCTTTGCCTATACCATGAATTTTTAGACAGTACAATATTAAACTTTTGTGACTTCTAGCCACTAAATTTTTAGTGATCGGTATAATAGCAATAGGAAACTTAAATGACTGTCTTCAATTCTTTATTTTCACTGCAAATCCTCTCAAGTTCTAGAACTTACAGCTTTCTTCTGTACATTTCTACTTGGATTCTTTCTAAATTTCTTAGTTACTTTCTAATTTCCCGATGTACCCAACACTCACAAGTTTAAGGAAGAAAGGCTTATTTTGGCTCGCAGATTGTAGAGCTTACAGTGCATAGCCAGCTGTCTGCAAGGCAAGAGGGAGTGGCAGTGGGATACCACAGAAGAGAAACAGCTTGTAACAATGTGGTGGTAAGCAAAGAGCAATCAAGTGATGAGCAGGGAGGTAAACTTTTCCAGGCCAAGCCTCCAGTGACCAAACTCCTCTGAACAGGCTTCACTTCGCAACATCACATTTAGCTCAAAACTCACTGGTGTGCTACTCTACTGGTGGCATCATGCCTTCATAATTCAGAAAGCTTTGCAAAGTCCTGGCTATGAGTACATGAGTTTTGGGGACACAGCTAGACATAACAGTCTCTGAGTCAACGTCTCAGAGACAGTAGTTTCTACAAACCTTTATTCTTTTTGTTGATTTTTCTCATTCCACTCAGTAAGCAATTTATTGACTGTATAATTAATGTATTTATTCACAAAAAAGTGTTTGTGAGGATCCATGCTGCCAGGCACTATCTACATTCTTAGTTAGAATCCATAAATGAGAAAAAGATTAAAAAAAAAAAAAGAAACAAACCTCTGCCCTGTTGGGGATGAGGAAAGAGACAGCAAAAACCAGAAATGAATCAAATAGTTGCAGCTTGTGAGAGTTTTAGGGAAACTTTCAGGCAAGGTAAGATAATAAAGAATGGTGTGAGTTAAAATGTCAAGTGGTGACTGTTTTAATTAGAAGACGTCTGAGAAAGCTACATCTGAATAGAGATTTATCTAAGGAAAGGGAGCAAGAGTGAAAATATATGAGGACGAAGCATTCCAAGACGGATGCATAGCAAAAAGAACAGTCTTGAGTTACAAATACATTTGGATTATTTCTGTTCAAGTGGTTACAAGAAGATGAGAGTAGAGTGAGAAAACAGTGGAATAATAAAGAGATGGGATGAGAAAATTAGGCAGAGACTTCTTCAGTCACAGAGAGTAATTGTGATTATTTTCTAAATGTGATAGGAGGCCATGGGAGAACTTTGAGCCAGGGGGTGCTATGATGTGACTTAGGCTTTAAAAAAAAATTCCGTCTCTATACTATAGAATATAAAATGAAAGGACAAATACGTCCACTTAGGAAGCTAAATAATGATAACGGCTTGGAGCAGAATAACAATAGCACTGGTGGTCAGAAAAAGAGTATAGTTTGAAGGCAGAGCCGATAGTTCCTGCCTGAGTGTCGATGTGCAGAGTGAATTCAGAAAAATCAAGGAGAAATTCCCAAGTTTTGAGTAATTGGAAAAATATAGGTGCCATTAACAGAAGTGAGGAAGACTGTATAAAATATTTGGACTTGGATAAAATACTAAAAGTTTGATCAGTGATAGGTTATGAGAGACACTGAATTAGAGATGTCATGTAGGTAGCTGAATACTAACATATAATTTTATTGTTTAAACTGACATTCTGAGCTGAAGACAAACTTGAAAACCATTACTACACAAGTGGCATTCAAAGCATGAATACTGGGTCAATTCACTTAGAGAAAGAAAAGATAGAAAAGTGGTGCTGTTGTTGTTCAGTTGATTCAATCTCACACATTATACAGCTTCTTTGAATTATCCCATAAAAATTTAGCAGGGCACAGAGAAGTACCAAGAAAGGCAGAAGCTTTTTAACAGGAAAATAGGAGTGGTTGTAGGTCAATGAGAAAACTCGACTGGGTTTTATTCATAGCAGGCTATCTGCTTCAGGTTTTGAGGATATTTATTTGTTATGACTTTTCAGGGTGCTGGGATCTAGGGAGACATCTAATAGGACTCTTTTGAATCATTTGAGAGCCTCCATTCTTGTTTCAGGAGGTTTTGAATGTTTACCAGTATTGTGAGAATGAGCAGCCAACATGGCTGCCAAACCTACTAAGGTAATTATAACTATGATGCTAATGACATGGTAATCACCACGAGGTTACTTTCAGTTTCTCTAAAGCAGTTAGAGCGTGTGGTCCCTAGACATGCTAAATATCAATGAGAAAAGAAGAGGAAAAGAGTATATTTTTCAGGTTCATGACAAAATGTCGAAGAAATATGTTTACAGCAAGATGTTCTCATAGTCTCCAAGAACCAGAAGGCATTCTGATTATTATGAACCTAAGGCCAGAATTTTTCCTGACTGTATATTTCTTGAGTCAGTCTGAGAAGTATACCTTTAGTGATTCCAATATGTAGAAATGGGAAGAGGAGCAGAAATCAACAAGAAAAATAACAAAGACCTACCAGTGATATGGGAGGAAAGACAAGACGACAACCCTCAAAGGCCAAGTGAAGAATACACTTTCAAAAGAGGAAAATGGTCACTGCTATCAAAGGTTCATCGTGGGGGGGGCACGGAGATAGCTCAGTGGAATAAGTGCTTGCCTGACAAGTGCATGGTCCTGACTTCAATCCTTAGTAACACAAAAAAATTCATAAATATTGGTGTAAAAATGAAGATAGATAATGAATCATTTGTTTTGGTGATTAGGAATTCTGCTGTTTGACAAGATGGAGTTATTTCCAAGCAATGAAAGGAATGTGCATTTGGTTAGAGTACATTAAAGAAAGAAAAGGAAAGGAGGACATTAAGTATAGGCACTTTACAGAGTTTTGCTATAAAAGAAGGGAGAACGTGGTATTGTAAGTAAAGGAGACATTAGATAATTGCATGGTATTTTAAGACTGCATATATTATATATAATATGGACAATTTTATGGCAAGTTCATATGATGATGGGAAAGATCCTACAGAGAAGGGATAATTTCCAGAGCAAAAGATCTCAAGCGTTATTAAGGAAGAAGTTTAATGTAAAAGCATAATGGTTATTATTACTCATCTATTTTTATAGATAGATGAGATCAGCTGTGATAGAAGAGGTAATAGGTGTGATAAGAATAAAAAGAGTGTGAATGTATTGGACTATTTACAAAGAGAAAATAATGCAGGAAATATAGATCTCAAAGAATAGTCCCTACAGCTTTACAAACAAGATAAAGTACACCTACTAAGCATTGATGAGAACTCACTAGGTTAGTGCTTATGGGTCTTCTTAGGATTTCAGAATATTTGGAATAAGTGTAATGAGCTGGAAACATAGAAGGTGACAGAGTTTGCACTGTTTGAAACTGAGGCCAAAGTTAATCCCCATCATGAATGATACTGAGTCATCAGGAGCACAATAAATGGCTGTGAAAAGAACAAGTCAACAAGTGAGATGAATGCTTTAGGGGAATTAAAAATCCTTCAGAGCTTTGTGATGGAAAATGGAGGTAAAATCTATACATAACAAGAACCCCTGTCTTATCTCAAGGCCCTCCAAATAACATTTAAATAGGGCTGTAAAAGAATCATCCATGGAGGCACACAGAGGCTACTCAGGAGGCTAATGCAGGTAGATCACAAGTCTGAGGCTAAGCTAGGCAACTTAGCAAGCCCCCGTCCAAAGCCAAGTCCAATGTAGGTCTTGGTTTCAATCCTTACTACACACACACACACACACACACACACACACACACACACACACACACACAGAGGAAAACTTCAGAGGAAACCTCACTATCTTCAGGAAACAGGTTACAATTAGAACAAAAAAAGAAGGAAATATTAAGACATAAAGTAAATGGCACAGGGCATTCTTCAGAATGTACGATTTCATCACTTTTCCTGTCACTGAAACAAAATACCCAATCCCCAAACATTAAAGGAGGAGAGGCGCAGTATTTGGCTCATGGTTTCAGAAGACTCCATTGATGCATGGTTGGCTGGCTGTGAGTGAGAATAGCAAAGGGCAAGGACATGATAGAGTGAAGCAGATAATCCCATGGCAGCTAGAAAGCAGAGACTGAGACCAAGAGAGAGAGAGAGAGAGAGAGAGAGAGAGAGAGAGAGAACACTGAGGGAGGATTTGGTGATATAAATGCTCCCTTCTAGGTCAATTTATAATTTGTAAGGAACTAATCCGCTGATGACTATAGTACTTCCATGATCCAGACACCTTCCAAAAGCTCCACTTCACAATGTGAGACTCTGAGGGAAATGTTAGATCTAAGCCGTGACGTACTGCATGTGTTGCAGAGGTTTTAGTAATGAGAATCAGGGAAATCTAGGAGATGAAATGGGTTTGCATGTACCAAAAATTGAATGTGAAGAAATCTGCACAATAAAGGGTGTCCTAGGAGATTTATATTTCTCATATTAACTAATGAAGGCAAGGTTGGGAGAGAGGCTGATGGACTGGGAGGAAAAACAGCTGAATTTTAAAATGATCTCTTAAAAGAAAGGAGAACTTAGTTGATAGCCATGGCCCTGACAATATCAAGCTTGATTCTACATATTGCATTACTTGTAAAATTGTGATTCCTAAGGGTTAATTTTCCAGATCACACACAGCTGTTCAGGGCC
>PVJA010017438.1:0-41628 GCA_004027025.1 Myocastor coypus | reverse complement strand
CCCTTTTCATTCCTTATTGCTTGAATTTGAGTCCTTTCTTTCCTCTTTTTGATGAGGTTAGCTAGGGGCTTATCAATAGTATTTAATCTTTCAAAGAACCAGCTTTTGGATTCATTATTTCTTTGTATTGTTTTCTTTGTCTCAGTTGAATTAATTTTTGCTGTAATCTTTATAATTTCCTCCCATCTTTGGGCTTTGGATTTTGTTTGCTCTTCCATTTCTAGTTGTTTACGTGCTTCATGAGAGTATTTATGTGGTCCTATTCTGTTTTCTTAAGGTGTGAATTCAGAGCTATAAATTTCCCTCTAAGAACTGCTTTCATTGCATCCCATAAATTCCAGTAGGTTGTGTTTGAATTTTCATTAAATTGCAGATATTGTTTAATTCCTTGTTTTATTTCATCTGTAACCCACTGGTTGTTGAGAAGAGTGTTTAATTTCCATGTATTTCTGGAGTTCTTGTAGTTTTTTTTGTCATTTATTTCTACCTTCACTGCACTGTGGTCAGATAATATGCATGGAATAATTTCTGTTTTCTTGCATATATTTAAGCATGACCTATGGACTAATATGTGGTCTATTTTAGAAAATATCCCATGTGCAGCTGAAAAAATGTGTACTGAGAAGTGGCTTGGTGGAACATTCTGTATATGTCTACTAATTCCAGTTGTTCCAAGTTCTGGTTCACTTCTGCTACTTCTTTGCTAATTTTTTGTCTGCTTGATATATCTTTTTTGGATAAGGTGCTGTTAAGGTCTCCTGTTAAGATTGTGGTATTGGATATTAGGTTTTTCATGTCCGTTAAGCTTTGCCTTATATAACTTGCTGCTCCCAAGTTGGGTGCATATATATTTATGAGTGTTATCTCTTTGTTGTGAATTTTTCCCTTAACCAGCATGTAGTGGCCTTCTTTATTTTTATTTTTATTTCTTTGCCTTCTTTATTTTGTTTGATCAATCTTGGTTTGAAGTTTAGACTCTCTGCAAACAGGATTGCTATCCATGCTTTTCTTTCTTTTTTTTTTTTTTTGCAGTGCTGCAGTATGTAGTATTGTCTTCCATCCTTTAACCTTTAGCCTATGAGTTTCTTTGTGAGTTAAATGTGTTTCTTGTATACAACATATTGTTGAGTTTTGCTTCCTTATCCACTCTTCTGGTCTATTTCTTTTAACTGGAGAATTGAGTTCATTTACATTGATGGTTATAATTGAAATGTGTTGTACGTTGTGATCCAGAGCTGAAAGAAATGATGAGTTGACCTGATGAATGTAGCTTCAGAGGTCTTAATGAAATCTGTCTCTCTCAAAGTGAGCACAGAACTGTAGAAGCATCTCCTTTTTATTTAGGTCATACAATAGAAGAATTATAGGGAGGAGAGGGGATAATCACCGATTTCTCAACTAAGGGTGGAGACATCACTCAAGATCAGCTGTTATACCAATGTCTCAAGTAGGGGTGGAGACATCAATCAGGATCAGCTGTTACACCTTTTTAAATCCTAGTTTTCTAAAATCCCTAAGTAACAGATTACAACCCACCCTAGGCTTTGTTTATTGTTTTTTACCTCTTAGTTTCTTATCTCTACAGAAATGTATTGACTTATGATTGACATGACTTTTACTTATTATTGTTTACCCCTTTTTTTCCTGTGTTTGAGTACCCTATTTGGTGGGATCTTTCTGTTCTCATTTCTTGAATTTGAGTCGTTTTGGTCTCTCTCTAAAATATTTGCTAGTATACTGTGCAGGGTTGGATTTGACGTCATGAAATTCTTTAGTTGTTCCTTGTCATGGAAGTATTTCACTTCTCACTCATACTTGAAAGAGAGTTTTCCTAGATATAGCAGTCTGGGCTGAAATTTGTTTTCATGAAGGACTTGAAGCACTCTGCTCCATGCTTTTCTTTACTTCATGGTTTGTGAAGAGAAATCTGCCATTATTCTGATGGGTTTTCCTTTAAATGTGATCTGTTTCTTTTCTCTAGCAGCTTTTAGTATATCATTCTTCTGCTGAATTTCTGGGATCTTGATTATTATATGTCTGGGGGTGTTTTTAGTCGGGTTGATGTTATTTGGAATTCTGTATGCTTCAGTTACTGAATGTCCGATTGTTTTCTCATATTTGGGAAGTTTTTTGCTATTACTTTTGCCCATATTCTTTATATATCATTTGTGTCGACTCCTTCTTTCTCATTAATTCCTATTAAGCTCATGTTGTTCATTTTTGCATTATCTTGCAGATGTTGAATTATTTTTTCCTGCATCCTAGTTGTTTTTAAGAGATCGTTTCTTACCCTTTCACTAGCTGAGACTGTATCTTCAAGATCTGAGACTCTATCTTCACTTTCATTCATACGGTTTTGCTAATTTGTGATTGACATTTTATTTCCTTGTATATCTCCTTGAAACTGTTTCATGCGTTCTATTTCTTTCCTATATTGCTCAATCAGGGAATCCATCATTTTTCTATCCTCCTCTAATTTTTTATCAATGTTTTCTCTAGTAATATTGAAGTCTCTCATTATAGTTATCCTTTCTTTCTCTAGTTCAGAGATTATTTCTGCTCTGTTCTCCTCTCCACCTTTCTGTAGTTGTTCACCTACTTTAGATGCTATTAATTTAGAGAGGTGTTTTTTAACTTCAGAGGTTATTTCTGCTCTAGTTTCTTCTATACGTTTCTGTAGTCATTTTTCCACTTCAGAGCCTATTAATTCATGCATTTCATTTTTTACTTCAGATGTTATCTCTGATCTGAGTTGCTCTATGCGTTTCTGCACTTTTCTGTCTACCTCAGATGCTACTAATTCAGAGATTTTTGTCTGCATGATTTCTGTTTTCTTCCATGTTAATGTCTCCTGTATTTGTTTTGTGTAGACTCAGGACCTGAGATTGGATCTTGCTCCTTGTCTATGTCATTTTTTTTATAGCATTGATCTCTGCACTTTGATGGACTTATGCAGTTAATGCCTATGGAAATTTGGGTCTGGATTCACCAAGCTTGTTCCCCTCCAGATGTGCCTGGCTGCGAGTCAGAGCTCAGGTAGCTGGCTGCCATGAGGCCCCATGGCTCAGGATGGTGGTCAGCAGTGTGGAGATGGTTGGAGGTCATGTGGGGCCAGTGGGTAGAGTCAGGGTTCGGCAGTTGTCGAGATGGGGGATGAACGCTGGCTGAGAGAGTTCTTACCTGGCTATTGTGAGGCCAGGTCAGGAAGGTGGGTGGATTTGGAGCTCAGGCTGTTGGTGAGTCAGGGAATGGATGCAGGCTGAGGCTCCTGCATGACGTGGTTGGGATGGCAGAGTTCAAGGTGGAGCCAGGCTGGCTGCCACACTGCTGGATCAAGATGGCATGCAAGCAGGTCCCAGGTGGAGTTGATGCCCTGCTGGATCAAGATGGAGATGCAGGTAGTGTATTTGATTATTTTTCTAGTAATGTGGCTCAGTGGTCCTTTTCCCATGTGTATCCTCTGGCAACTGCAGCTTTATTGGCAGCTTTAGAGGAATTTGCAGTATTTTGAGATGTGTGTGTATGTGTGTGCACTTGCTAGTTGTCATATATGTATGTATATATTTAATAGCATTGTTGGGGTATAAGCTACATACAGTGGAGCTCATCTGTTTATATAATTGATATCAGCTGACTTTTTATTGTGGTAAAGTACATAAAACCTTAAAATAACCATTTTGCTCATTTTAACAGTGCAATTTTGTCGCATTAGGTGCATTCACATTATCTTGAGTCATCGTCACCATCTATCTCAAGAATTCTTTTCATCTTGCAAAACAGAAATTGCACCCATTAAAAATGAACCCCAGTTCCTGGCTCCACCAAGGCCATAGCTGCCATCATTCTGTGTTGTGTTTATGGACTTGATGAAGATTTCCAGAGCCAGATTCAGTAGTCGTCCTTCTTTTAAAGAAAGAACACAGTTTTATTTTCTCTGTGTTCTTGAAAAACACTTAGGGGTAACATAAAAAGGAACTGGAGGCTGGGAAACAGGTCTGGACAGAAGCAGGGGCCCTACTGGTAGTCATAAAGAGGTGGCCATGGAGGCCTTCAATGGAAGAGTTCCATGTGGTGGCATAGGACATGAGTAACCCATGGGAGATCCAAATGGAGGCCCTCAGGGGATCATGTCCATGGGAGGAGGTCCAGGGTGAGGCATTCCAGGTGGTGGCCAGGGTGTTGTCTGTCCCCCAGAGCCTGGAGGCCTAGCATGAGGATGTCCTAAGCCATGGGGGCCATGGTGGGCCAGCTGCATCTGAGACGTTCCCAGCTGGTGGGAAGGAGTGAGGATGTGAATGTCCATAGCCAGGATGTTCAGCCCCTGGAGTGCTTGATGATGGGGGACTGTGTTCTCCAGCCTCAGGGGGCATAGGTGGAGGGGCATGGCTGATGGTATTTCAGGTGCGAGTGCTCCAGGAGGCAGCAATGGTGGCAGGAAGGAGCTGGGAGGCAGCATGCCTGGTGGAGGAAGCCCAGATCCAAAGATGATAGCACAGGACTTGAGGCAGAGGGTAGAGTTAATGCATAGCTGATGAGGACAGTCAGCCTGAGAGAGCCGGTTCTGGGCTGCCAGAAGGCATTCAGCAGCTGAGCCAGGGCACTCACACTCGGAATCGTTCATGAAGGCATGAGATACAGTGATAGGGTGATTGCAGAGATACTGCCCATTCTTGGCCTCAATGGCTGCATTGGAAGCATCAAATGGAGCAAAACTAATAGAAGCATAACCTTTGGAGTTGCCTGTGTCAGGGTCTCTAGTAATCTTGTGTGTTTGTAGGATGACCCCAAAGGCACTAAAAGTATCATAAAGCAGCTTCTCATCAATCTCTGGATCCAGATTCCCAGTGAAAATGTTGGCCCCTCCATCCAGGTTTTTGTTGCGAGCTGATGCTTTGTTCATCCTTATTGGCTTCCCATAGAGTATGACCATGTTGATAATCTTAATAGCATAGTCTGCATCTTCCTCACTCAAAAATTCAACAAAGCCATACCTTGGTGCTGGCCAGGAACTCTTGTCCTTTGGCATATGGGTGTTAACTACTGACCCAGCTGGAGAGAGAGTTCCCACAGCAGTGGTTCACTAACCTTCTCATCAAGGCCCCCACACACACCGTAGTGTCCTGATTCTGTTTGGATATTGTCCCCACAGCCATGGTGAAGGAGCTCCCGCTGTTGCCAAGCGGTCAGTATTCGTCCTTTGAGACTGACTTAGTCTACTTAGCACAACAAGCAAATGTGAGATCTGCCAGCATTGTCTTTTTAAGGCTGAATAATATTCTGTTGCATATATGGAGCAAGTTTATTTATTTATACATTCCAAAAAGGACATGGGCTGTTTTCACCTTTTAGTTATGGTAGCACAGTGCTGCTCTGATCTAGGTGGACAGTAACCTCTTCAGCTCTCTGCTTTTCATTATTTTGGTTATGCATCCAGAAGTGGAGTTGCTGCAATTTTTGTCATTAAAATTTTAAGGAGCCACAATACTGTTTTTCATAGTGCCACTTCTCTCCAACAGGCATGCTTCTAAACACACACAGTTGTTCTGAAAGCCTCAGCCAATAAAACTTTCCTTGGCTGTTAAATGCAGTTTTTTTTTTCTTTTCAAATTATCACATAGGGAGATGATGACCACCATCTGGCCCCCAGCATCCCAGTGTTATGACAGCAGGACTCTGATACCAGCACCTGCCTATAACATGCCTAGTGAGGCCTCAGTGGAGAGAGCAGGGAGTTCTGTTCTTTTCTTGAGACAGGATCTTACTACATAGCACAGGCTGGCCTTGAGTTTGTTTGTGTAGTACAGGTTGGTGATCCTCACAGCGATCTTCCTGCCTCAGTCTCCCAAGTGTTGGTGTTACAGGCATGCATCACCATGCCCAGCAAGTTGGGAGATTTATTTATTTATTTATTTATTTATTTATTTATTTATTTTGAAAAGTACAAATTAGAATTAAAGTGGAAAAGATTCCAAGTGATACAAAATTTTATTTAGCAAAATATGTATTTCACAGTATTTGTTGTAATATATAGTGTTGTCTTCCAGCCAGTTATTTATATTACCAGATAAATGCATGTAAAATTGGAAGAAAAGAAGAAATATATAAGAAATTAAGAAGAGAAAAAGCACAAACAACTGAAAAAATTATTTGAAACAAAATAAGCATTATCTGCTCCCTTCCATAGACCAGCAGAAATGTGCAGTAGAGTTGTCCAAACCATCCTTCTTACCTACCTAGATAAATCTCTTTCCCTCACTTCTTTTCCTGTCCTTCTCCTCAACTCAGTAACTCTTTCCTTTTTTTTTTTTTTTTTCTTTTTGAGACAGGGTCTTGCTATATAGTTTAGGCTGATCTTGAGCTTACTTTTGTAGCCCAGGCTGGTCTCGAACTCACATCGATCCTCTTGCCTCAGCCTCACGAGTGCTGGGATTACAGGTGTGCGCCACCACACCCGGCTTAACTTTTTCCTTTTTGAATAAGTTCATTCCCTTTTCCCAGTATCTATTGTACCCTTCAGACTCCATTTTTCTCTTTCAGGCTCTTACACCAAGGAGACAATATGATGTCTGCGCATTTATTTCACTTAAAAGTATGCTGTTTAGTTGCATCCATTTACTGACAAAAGATTTAATTTATTCTGTTTTATAGCTGACTAGTACTCTATTGTATAAAAGTACCACATTTTCCTTATCCATTCTTTAGTTGATGGGCATCTGGGCTCTTTCCAAGATTTAGCCATGATAAATTGTGTTGCTATAAAGATGGGTGCACATATGTCTTTGTGGTGTGAGATTTTCAGTTCTTCTGGAAAAATAATCAGGAAGAGAATAACTGGCTTGAATGGGATCTCCAACCCTAGCTTTTTAAGGGATCTCCACACTGATTTTCATAGTGGTTTTACCAGGCTGTACTCCCAACAACAGTGGAGAAGGGTTTCTTTTTCTCCACAGTCCCTCTAGCAGGGAGTGTTTATTGAGTAAGTAGAGTACAGCTTGCTACTGACATTGAGGTTGGACCCAAATGATATGCTGTTTGTAGTGTAAAATAAGGTATCTCAGAGCCCTGGACTTCATGGGAATCCTCTTGTCTCTCTTTTGCACAGATTTGAGGCGAATGATGCTTTCCTTGTTGCTGGCATCAGTTCATCTTGGGGTCTCAATGAATAGTGGGGTTGCTACTCCCTCCCTCTCTGAATGCCTGGCTTGCTTATATTTTTCAGAGGCAGCAGCACTGTAACAAAGATATTTGGAGAACATGACCCCTAAGAACGACCTTATATTCCCAATTCCATCTCCTCACATGTGCAAAGTGATAAATAATATTCTTGGAGATTGCTGAAAATTTAAATGAGATAATGTATGCCACATATAGAATATACCTCAATGAAGATCTGTCTTAATTTCATTTCTTTTTCTAGTGCACAACATTCTTTCATAGGTAGGACAGTCCCTGTATTCAAATCCTATATAACATGGCAAAGGCTTCCATTCTCCAGTTTCTCTGGAGATTTCTTTATTACCTTACTAGCAGTACTTTGACCAGAGAATAAAAATCTAGCATTAAAGTGCCCCTTGGCAGTCTACATTGTATCATTAGCTCCTGAAGGACCAAGTGAGACTATAGTGTTTTACCTAGGCTCAAATAAAGACATATGTCATGCAAGGTGTTGAATCTGCTTCCCGTCATTATGAGTGCCTTTTGCCACTCTGGTGCAGTCTGTAAATAGTTTCAATAAACACATTTGCCATCAGCGAGCAAAAGCTTCAGTGGGCATTTCTTTGAAAGTCCCAGAAGGAGTCAGGAAATCAACATTTTTCTGACAGACACTCCAGACTTTAAAGGTACTTTGCTCACTATCTCAGGGAACATTTTATTCTCATGGCTTAAAACCCAGAATACCTTCTTTACTGTTTATTTAGCTCCTTCCCTGCTAGATTAAACATGGGTTAGACATGTGTTATTGAAATGCAGACTGGGCTGCCAAAGGAGATGATAACACTTTTTAAAAAAGCCTAGCACAGCTGTGCATAGAGATTTCTGCATTTATAATTCTGTCCTGTGCAGTAGGTATTGAGCATTAGAAATAAATGTAGCGCATGTGAGCAGCCAAAGTTCTAACTTTAATTTCAAATAATTAAAAGCTCAGTTGTTATATGTGGATGGTGACTCTCACCTTCAATAACTGAACATGAGGAGTGGAGCCCTAGCATATTTTCAAGAAGCCAGGGTTGCTGTAGAGCCCAGTAAGATGCTCTAGTGAGTGACTTAGACTGGGCACCTGGTCTGGAGCCCCTTATGTTTTTTGCTCATTTGTTTTTAGCACAAGGAGTTGAACCCAGAGCTTTTGCACTGAGCAGTCTTTCCAGGCCTCTATTTTTTTTTTTAATTTGCTTAGGTTTTGCTAAGTTGCTAAACTGCCCAACCTGGCTCGAATTGCAAGTCTCCTGCTTCTGCCTCCCGGTGTGCTGTCAGAGCTGTGCTGGCCACTGTTGGCCTCATGCTAGTTTTTATTTCCTTGTTTCAGTTTTAGTTTTAACATTACATAGGGAAAATGTTATGTGGAGTCAGAACTGACTGTTGCTATGTTAGGCATTGGAGTTCAGTGCCAAGAGGACCCAGGCATTTCAGAGGAAAACGTTTCTTTATATTTCTTGCTTTTGTAGAGTTGTAAAAAGAGTGAGGTGGAAATAAATACTAAAGTCGCCAAGCTTTGGTCAACTGTTCATTGTTAACGGATGAGATTTGGTGAGAAAGTATATATATATATATATATATATATATATATATATATATATGGTTGAACTCAGGACCTTGTGCTTGCCAGACAGGTCCTTATGCTGCTGAGCTATCTCCCTGGCCCTAAGTAGAAATATTAATGACATGGATGATTGGGAAAAAGAGATGCGGATTCTAGATATGGATGAAAAGTGTGTGTCATTTTTTTAGGTAAGAGCAAATAAAAGCCCAATATTTACAGAACAAAACTAGGGGAAGATAGAGAGCTGAACAGTGGGGGTGGGACCCTGGCAGCCTGGATGGAGACTAAGATGACCACAAAGTAGCCAGGGAATACTTCCAGGATCACAAACATCAAAGAAAGTTTAAGAATAGAAATGTTTATGTCCCGCTTGAATTCTATCACATTTCTGGACAATAAATCTTTCTTCCTTTGCTCTTCATCTTCAGCAAGCTCTACACTACCCCAAAGCCTTGTGTGGATGTGTGTGGGGATAAAGAGGAGTGAGGGGCTCGTTTGCAAACCTTCCCAGGGATAAGAGAACAAAGACTCGTGCTAGTGACTTGAATAACAGTAGTGAGGGTGATCTGAGGAAGTATTGTGTGATAAAAACATACATGAAGTGAGAAAAGCTTGATTACAGTAAAAGGCACATCCATATGAATTCCTCTCTTGATACTTCTCTGTGCCTACTTGTCCTAGCATTCTGCTTCTTTCTGAAGTAGTTCTTGAAGGCCTCATTCATGAGTCTTCAGTTGCACTGTCTTGGCTGCCTTGATATTCTGAATTGGCCCAAAGCACTTGCCATCCTTGGTTATTTTGATTTTGGGGGAGACCTGGAGGGCACACAGTGCTAGATCTGGTGGCTAAGGCATGTAAGGACAGACTGTAATGATTTGCCAAACCACCTTTCCCTTGGATGGGACATGGCAGAAGTGTTCACCTTGGTTTTGATCGAACCTCACAAAGACACTTAGGGCAAAGGACCTCCAGCATTGCCTCAGAAAGTAGCCAAAATACTGGTAAGGGCATTCCAAGCAAAGGAGAACATTCTGAGGGTGCTTAGTGGCTATTGTCTATCATGATTTCTAAAATGTAAACATTCCTTGTGTCCTCTGATCAGGCCTCAGATGATTCCCAAATGAATCTACTCGAGCAATGAAGTCAAAATTGCAGGGAGCCAGGGGCTTTGCTGACACATGACTTGGGCAGGGCATGAGAATGCTGACTGCATTATACTAGCTTGATGCCTGACCACATTTTAGAGCACTGGTATTCTGGGCTGGCTTCATGGTGCAGAAGTTCCTGACAAGCAGCGGATGCTATTTCAACTAAGATTTGTTGGTGAGTTATTTCTTATGTCTTTAACGGTTCTGATTCATATTTATAGTGGTCTTCTCAGGGTTCCTTAACAGTTTTTCTAAAACTTTGGTCAAAATGAAAACTATGAAAAAATAAAAAAAAAAAAAGAAAAGAAAAATTATGGGCCGGCAAGATAGCTCAGCAGACTACAGTACCTACTTAGGCAGATGCAGGGACTGGGGTTCGATCCCTGGTATGCTATGCTGGCCCTGCCCCTGGGGCACACTGAGACAAAGATTGGGACTGGGCATGGTGGCACACATCTGTAATCCCAGTGCTTGGGAGGCTGAAAACAGCAGGATCGCTACAAGTCTGCTTTGTATAGTGAGACCCTGTAGGCCTTATACTAAATATGTTTAAAAAAAGAAAAGAAAATTAATATCTCTACAGAAGTGGATGCAATTGCTGAGAAATGAACAAAGGTAAAGCTCATGAGCCCAGGATGGAGAGGGGCTGGGACACATTAAAAAATAAAACAAACATTTGCACTTGAAAATTCCCAGAGCTGGGCCAGCAAGATAGCTCAGTGGTCTAAAGCGCCTGCTTAGGCAAGCTTAGGCAACCACAGGGTTTGTGATTCAATCCCTGGCACCACATGCTGTGCAGCCCCAGCCCCAGGGCAGGCTGGGTTGGCCATAACATAAATAAAATAAATAAAAGTTTTAAAAAATTTAAAAAAAAGAAAAGAAAATTCTCCAAGTAAATTAATTAATTGTATTTTTAAAAATTGATTGATTTTAACAAGAAAGAAATAACAATGAGACAGTTTCAAAACTGGTTAGTAGGACAGTTACAATAATTAATACGTTGCATATTTGTTGTCTTTATAGTAGTTGTTCAGAGTACAAGACGCAGACATGGTGACTTTTCTAAACATTATTATTACAAAACTTTCTTCTCATTGAACTAAGAGAAAGTAACTGTATATATAGTTTGATAGCCCATAATAGTAGTGGGTTGTCCGCAGAACTGGCAATGTTGGAAGCTGTTGCCTTGAGTCTTTTACAGTTCAGCATATTAATATGGCTCTACTTTTTATTCCTCCTGGTTAGACTTTTCTGTAGGATGGTTATCATCAAGTTAAAGTAAGACACCTAACTTTTGTATGTGACAAGGTCAGCTGAATCTGCTCAGGATTTACCTTGAAACCATGTACAGCATTTTGTAGAACTTTTGTCAGTGTCAGCCATCTGGATGAGTCATGGCCATTGCTTAACCAATTTGCTCTCTGTGAAAGCTTGAGATAATGTTTTCTCTTTAGGTGACTCTCCTTAGGCACACTATACATTGTCACTCTCTTCTTCTGTAACCCCATAATCTCTGTGAACAGGAAATTTCAGACATCACTGAGTGATAGGATTTTTTTTTTTTTTTGAACTGAAGATTGAACTCAGGTCTTTTTGCTTGCCAGGTAAGTACTTATTTTACTGAGCTATCTCCCTAGCCCTGAGTTATAGGATGTTACAGTACAGGTTTTTATGTCCTGAGTCCTCATTGACCTAGAGGCTGTAGGGCCAAAATATTGGCTCTCCTTGTAGCCCTTCTTTTCCTCTAATTTTTTGGTCTGCAAATTTGAGTTGTTAACTCTCCAGAAGAGAAGCTTAGTGATATTATTACCCTGTAACATAGGCACTTGAGCTTAATATCACTATTTTTCTGAATATCAAATGCCTTAGACATAACATGGAGCTGATATTTTCCATTAATCATTGATATTCTAACAAATCCCCATAGAATGTGATTAAAAAAAAAAAAAAAAAAAACAGTTACACATTTTTACACAGAAATTTAGAAATCTAACCACGTACAAAATCCCAGGGCTAGGGAGATAGCTCAGTAACCTAAGGCATTTTTTCCTTGTCTCTTATTATCTTTTTTATTTTTATTTTATTTATTTATTTTTTGGTCTTTTTGAGACAGGGTCTTGCTATGCAGGTCAGGCTGGCCTTGAGCACACTTTTGTTATTACCTTTTTTTTTTTAAAAAAAAAAACCCAAACAAATATTTACTTAAAAGTATAGCAATAATTGATAAGACATTAGAAGCCGTACACATTTAGAAGAGCAGAACAATAGCTATACCAAGCATGGGTTTAGTATTACACATTGCTATCCTCAGTGTAGTTGCTTAGTTCACATATATCAGCATATAGAGTTAATCAGGGTGAGAACTCTACCAATTAACAGGTAGTTTCAAAAACCCGTTGGAGATTCTCTGGACCATTGTCTTAACCATCCTGTGTATATAAATGTATGGTTTTGCTCCTGCCGTGTTTCCTAACTTTTCTCCCTGCTCTCTCTTCTTTGTTTAATCCTTAAGTTCTTGTTTTCTACTTAACTGTGCTATTCATTTCCATTTTTATTTCTTCTTTTGAGTTCTTACGCTAGGGAGACTACATGATATCTACACATGTGGGTCTGGTTTATTTCACTTCTGGGCATATCTTCAAGTTGCATCCAGTTATATATTAAGGATTCAAATTTATTATTCTTTATAGCTGACTAATACTCCACTGTATGAAAACACCATTTATTTATTTAATGTGTTCGGTACAGGGGCTCATTGCACAGCCTGGAATCTTAGTGATCCTCATGTTTTCAGCCTCCCTAGCACTGGGATTACAGGTGTGTGCCACCATGCCCAGTCTCGCTGGCTAGCTCAGCACACACAGGGGTGGGGCCTGCGTAGCATGTCGAGTTAAGGATGGAATTCCAGTCTCTGAGCTTGTCTAAAGCAGACTATTACTCCACTGAGATATCTCGCCAGCCCTTCCATGAGTAAATTTTAAAAGTTGTTTCCTAAAAATCAGCTGCACAGAACTCGACAGGTGGGGCTCTTCTCAGCCGGGAAATGCTCTGGTTTTCACAAAACAAGCATCTCCTTTATTTTATTTTTTTTTTGAACTTTATTTTATTTATTTATTATTATTATTATTATTAATTATTTATATTACAGCCAGCTCAGCATGCCCTGGGGGTGGGGCTGGCATAGAATGTGGTGCTGGGAATCAGACCACAGTCCCTGTGGTTGCCTAAGCTTGCCTAAGCAGGCGCTTTAGACCTCTGAGCCATCTCTCCGGCCCCTAGCTCCTTTATTTTGGTCTGTGTATTTGTGTGCTTTTTTTGCTGGTCCTCTGCTCTCTGCCCTGGACCTCTCGGGTAGCTACGGGATTTTCTCCCCTTTTGCTAGTGTGCTTTGCTTCTCAGCAGGGCACTCAAGGCCCAGGTTGCCAGGCGGAGAGCAGTCGGGTGCCCGGGAAGCGCACTCTTTGCCAGAGCTGCTCACGCTGCAAGCTTCACACCCATGCTTCAGGGCTTTCAGCCTAGGCCATCTGTTGGTTTTGGAGACTGATGTTCAACATGTTGGTGACTGGACTCATGCACATTCTGTCCTGCCCGTCACAGCTCCTCCTCTGGCAAAGAATCCTCTCCTTGGAATTTAGAAAGAAGTCCAACTCTCTGTGTTTTGTTATTTTTAACTGGTTCTGCTCCGCCAGGCTCCTCTGTTCCCCACACAACAGCACCCCAGATGCCCCGTGCCTCCCGCGGCTGCTCTGTGCACAGCATAGGAGCATCTTAGAGCTCCTCAGGAGTCCATGGGAACCCCTGCTGGAATGCAGATGAACCGGCCAAATGAGGATACTTTAGAGGGGCACATTATCTTGTCGACAACCTCCAATTTCCAAGAATGCTTCATTTAAAAGATAGCTGTCAGTGATCTCCAGGAATGCATATGAACTAGAGTGGGATACAGAGCACTTTCCTAGAACCCTAAGGTTTTGGTTGAGTGGCTCATAGTGAGAAAATGAAAGGAAACAGTTCTGATGTACAATCACCTTTTATAAAAATGTCTTAATAACTTGCAAAATAAGCAACTGTCTTAGTTACCCTTCTCTTGTTGCTTAGACAAATACCCAATTGTCAAAATGAGAGAAGGAAAGGCTTATTTAGCTCACAGTTTCTGGAGGTTTCAGAACATATTCAACTGGCTCCAAGGCAGAAAATAACCTTTCATGGTGGCAGCTAAGAGCAAGAGTGTAGGGAGAGGTAGCAGCAGCTCAAGCAGCTAACTTCTTTTCCTCCTTACATTGAAAAGCAAATCACCTGCCCCAGGACAGGTGCAGCACCCATTTCCACAGTAATCAATTACAAATTCCAAAAGCTGCTGTATGACTGTATGAGGCTTCGGGGAGACACCTAGACACAAGCCATAACAGCAACTCATGTAGACATAAATAATAGGATCAAAAAGGAGGTGGACTATTGCAAGTGAAGGAAAGCACATCTTATTTATTTTAATTTTTTGGTGGGACTGGGGTAAGGAAAGCACATCTTAAATCATGAATAATTCAAAGTAAAGGGAGGGCTGGGCAAAATGTGACCACAGTGGAAGTCTGCCCAATGGTCTATGATTTTAAAGCATGTAAGACAAGAACTGTTTTTTAGGATTATATGTGGCCCTTGAAGTTCAAAATATTTAATAACTGCCCTTTTTTTGGTGTAGTTTACTGACCACTTGCATAAAGGCTAATAATGTTACTGAAGCAAAAATTATTTACTAAAGCAAGTATTACACAGTTGAGGTTTCATTTATATTTTTAAGAGCAAAAAATTGGGTGGGGGAAAAGAAATAGCTCCTGACAGTCAGGAGGAATCCCAAAGGATTTCCCTACTGTATGGACACAAACCCTTAAAGTCAGTTTGCTTACCTCGCTGTTAATTTCTCATCTGTCTGTCTGTATAAATTTTATTTCATTTTGAAAATCAAAGAGTGAGATATTAGAAATTTGTAAGAGGCAGGACATTGTTAATGAGAGACTGACATTGGATTTATTAAACTGTAATCTAATTAGGAGAAATGTCACTTGAGGTTCAAAAAATCTCTGATATAGTTGAAAGTAACATTGTACATAGGAGT
This sequence comes from Myocastor coypus, assembly GCA_004027025.1. Taxonomy (NCBI): domain Eukaryota; kingdom Metazoa; phylum Chordata; class Mammalia; order Rodentia; family Myocastoridae; genus Myocastor; species Myocastor coypus. The sequence continues at coordinate 26,612 of PVJA010017438.1, read as the reverse complement.
TGAGGCCCAGGTAGTTGAAGTTTAACTATCTGCCAAGGTGTGTTCGCGAGAGGCCACCACCCTACACGTCTTGGCTTGGATCTGGAAGTCAGTAAGCCTCTGCCTCTCTTCTCATTGTTTGTGGCAGGTGTCTCTTCTCACCACACTTGGCCTCTTTGTTCCATTATCTTCCTCCTTCTCAAAATGTTCTGTTGCCTGCCTGTGTTCAGTCCACACAATCGGGTTTTCTTTCTCTTTATCAGTCATTCTCAGGTGTGGTAACCAACTTGCATGCTTCTACTTGATCACTGGGCCCTGGAATCCTTCAGTGCTCTATTCTCCTTGCTCTTCTTTCTTTCCCTGGGTGACTGCATGCCTTTTACCCTGTACCTCTGGTTCAATCTGTTCTCCTCAGCTCTGAATCCAATAGCTCAGTGTAATCTCAGTGTCTGGATGTTATGTGAGTCTGGGGTCTTTTTCTTCTTATCATTCATATAATCCTTTTCTGTGTTGAGCATTTGTACTTGTGTATAATATTGCGTGTAAAAGAAATTCAGAGGCTCCAAATTGTATTATATTCTACAAGTGAAGATTTTATCTTTTCTTTAGAGGATAGATAAGTAGATAGATAGATAGACAGATAGATAGATAGATAGATAGATAGATAGTTAGATCGACAGATAATACACAGGCTAAAAGATAGAACATTTTTGTCTTTTTAGGCAATAAGGAGAATTGGAGCTAGATTCCAATTTTGGCAAGACTAGGTCTACTTTTGGCTTTGTTCTGGTTTTAGAGAGTGGCCCTCTCAGATGCTATGCAGAGAGGAATTCTACACTTCAGAGATTTTTGGCTGCATCCTTTAGCTTCACTTTTCAATAGTTTAAAATTTGGAAAATATACTTAGTGAGATACTGCCTTTGTGCTCTTACCCATAGCTCAGAACTCTGCACAGGTTTTATGATTTGAAGCTCTGCCTGTTTCTCATTTGCCAACTAAGTCTACTGTTAAAAGCTTTACTGAGTTCTTTCTGTTAGCAGAGGTCTTTATGTGAACCAAACTCAGTTCGCCATGGAGAATTTGTACCTCTACATAATGTGTCTTGATTCTTCTTTTTTTTTTTTCCCATTCTCCTCTTCTCCCTTCAGCCTGTTTTCTATCCTTATTTCCTCTCCTGTCCACAATAAACAAGTGATCTCAAGGGTTGGAGTTAGTCTCTGGGATGTATTAACTCAATGTAAAACCATTCTCCAAGTCTGACGCGTTTGGAATGTGATTATGTAGTTTATCAGGCTTTCCTTATTGGAGTATTAATTTGCTGTGATTATTGTAGACTTTATGGAGCCAGGAATTCCTTAGATGTTATTTTAAAATAGTAAATTTCCTCTTACCTTATCTATTTACATGCAATAGCAAGTTTATTGACTTCTAAAGCTCCCCAATTTAGTTTTTCATTTTAAAGAGTTTCCATTTTGCAGTTCCGTCACATCCTGCCTGGACTTCTGTCAGAACTTTGCAGTATTTTTTGCATAAATGTAGATTTCTCACTTCTTTGCATTTTCTTTTTGCATCAGTATAGGTTTCTCACTTCTTATTATAAGCTATCTATTAACATACAAGCTTTTATTCAGGTCCCTTAGTGTTCCTGGAGTAGCTTCTTGTAAACCTTAAAATAACATTTAACAATTTTTAAAAGTTGTCAGGATTCTGTACCTTCAGATTTCTAGGGCAATAACTCATAATCTGTGTCTCTTGCCTTTTCTGTTTTCTGACTGCACCAGCCAGACCATATTCTAATTTATACACGTAGGCTTTCAAATTTGATTTTCTACTCATTATAGTACTCTGCTGTCTCTTAGCTTCTTACTTTGCTGAATCTTGCTTTTTGTTCAGATCTTCTTTTTCAAATTAAGTCTAATGGTACAATTTAGATATACGTAATGATTATATTCACCATGGAGAATTTGTACCTCTACATAATGTGTCTTGATTCTTCTTTTTTTTTTCCATTCTCATCTTCTCCCTTCAACCTCTTTTCCTCTCCTTATTTGCAAAGCTGTTCTTCCATTTTATCCTTCTTTCTCACTTTTCTTCTCTCATCTTTCTTTTTCCCCTCCCCCAAGTTGTCTTTTCCTTTTAAATAATTTCTTCTTATTCCACAATACTTACTATATATTTTGGTTCTTATTAACACTTTTGGTTTCTTATATCAGAAAGAATGTAATATTTACACATTGTGTTTGATTTATTTCTGTGAGCATGGTGTCAAGGTCCATATTTAGCTATAAATCTTTCAACTTTATTCCTTATGGTTGAGTAGTACTCCACTGAAAAACAATCACATCTTTTTTATGCATTCATTGGTTGACGGAAATTTGGGTTGTTTCCACCATTTAGCTATTACAGACTGTGCCACTACAAACATAGATGTGTTGTATATTGCTGTTATATGATGCTTTTAATTCTTTTGGGAAGATACCAAAAATGAGAATAGCTGAGGGAAATGGGACCTTTAGATTCTCGAGGAATCTTCATATTAATTTACACAGTGGCTGCACCAATCTACACTCCCACCAATAGTGGAGAAAGGATAATTTCAATTCACTTCCAGCATTTGTTGATTGATTTCTTGATAATCAACATTCTAATAGGAGATGGAAATTTGGTGTTATTTGTACTTGCATCTCTCAAATGACCAGTGATGTTGAACATGTTTTCATATATTTATTTGTTATTTCTACTTCTTCATCTGAGAAGTACCTGTTCATCTCATATGCCCATTTTTTGGTTGTGTCTTTAAATGTTGGGGAATCCTGATTTTTTCAATCCTTTATATGTTCTAGATACTAGTCCTTTGTCTAAAGAACAATTGGCCAAATTTTTTTTCCCATTCTGCATATTGTCTTTTAACTCTGTTGCTGATTTATTTTGCTGTTCAAAAGCTTTTTTTTTTTTTTTTTTTTTAACAAGATGAGATGAAGTTGTGAGTTCTCTGCTGGGTGCCAGGCAACCAACAGTAGGAAACTAATATAACAAGGATAAGCCAATAAATAACAGTCATGACTATTAATGAAAATGATTTTAATTCATTAATCAAATGAAACAGACTGACAAAATGGATCAAGAAACAAGATCCAACAATATGCTGCACACAAGAAACACACTTAACTCAAAAACAAATTTAAATATAGGCTGAAAGGAAACGAATGGGAAACAATACTTCATGTGACAGGTACCCAGAAAAAAAGCAGGAGTAACTGTTCTATTTGCAGACAATGTGAATTTCAAACCAAGACTGATCAAAAAAGATAAAGAAGGCCACAACATATTTGTAAGAGAAAGCAAGAAGAGATAATAATCATAAATATATGTATAGCAAATATAACTGCCCCCAACTATAAAAACAAATATGAATGGACATGAAAATTCAAGCACTAACATAATTGTAAAGAGGACCTTAATACCCAAGTATCACAAGTAGATAGATCAACTAGGTAAAAAGTTAGCAAAACAGTATCAGAACTGAACCAAACTTTTGAATAGACTTAGTACATGTCTACAAAGTGACTGTACAACATCAGAATACACATTTTCTCAGCTGTGCTTATGATGTTCTCTAAAATAAATGATATACCAGCTCATAGAACATGCTTAAGTAAAAGCAAAGGAACTAAAATTATCCAATGCATATTATCTGACCATAGTGCAATGAAATTGGAAACAAATGGCAAAAGAAACCTCTAAACCTCTATGAACACATGGAAATTAAATAACTCCCTCCTGGACAATCAATGGGTTACAGATGAAATTAAAGAAGAAGTTAAGTGATATCTACAGTTAAATGATAATGCCAATACAACATTTCAAAACTTATGGAATGTAATGAAAGCAGGTGTAAGAGGAAAATTAATAGTGGAATTCTCATATCAGGAAAATAAAACGAGTTCAAAAAAACAACTTAATGTTGAATCTCTAAACTTCTAGAAAAAAGAATAAATCATCTCTTAAACAGCAATTGCATAGGGATTTCTTCTGTAACACCATAAAATAACTCAGATATTTATAATAAATGCTCTCATGACAATCCATGTGTTTCTATGCTAGAATTACAGGAAGCACATGTTTCATTTCTTTGCCTTTGCCAAAGGGATGCACCATAACTGTTATCTATCACAGTGCTCTGTAACACAGTATTAGGCACTTGGTAAAACTTAATTGAGTGAAAAATAAATAAGCAATAAAGAATGAGTAAGAAATGAAGTAAATAAATAAATGTTATAGAACAGATTTTACTGTCTATTAAACCAATTCAAATTTTAGGGTTCTAGGATAGAAATGCCATCATATTGGAATGTCAGAGACTTTTAAAACTTAAAATGTCATCTGTAGATACCCACTTTTTCTATGGTCTCTGATTCTTTCTGAATCAGTCAGAACCCCTCTTACCTCAATAATGTCAATGCTCCTCTCCATCAACCATACTTACACATGTGCACACACTTCTCAAATTGTCCAGAGTATAGAGCCTGCTGAGAGTGCTCTGCACTGTCACTGTTGCCCCATTACTAAGCAAAGGTGGTTCCTTTTGTTTCCCATCATGACATCCTGGATCTAGGTTCTCTCCATTATTTCCTATTTTGCAGCTATTAGGAGTCTCTAACTTATTTTCTCTTGACAGCTGATGGTTTTGCAGGTAGAATAATGGGAAAAAGAAATTCTTGATCCAACTCTTGAGTCATACAACTAAATTGTAGGATGTCCTAGTGTTGGCTGGAATTCCCATAGTAAAAATATCAAAAACTGTGATTAGTCTTAACCGTTCTGTTAATGGAATTTTGTTATGGGAAGAACTAAATAGTCTTTGGTGGAAATTTTAAAAATGCAGAAATTTGACCTCTAATTGAATGTTTGTATCAACACAGATTCATTGCTTAAAGGGTCTCAGAACTAGAGATTCTCAACTTGTTGTTTTCCTTGTATAAACATATGATAAAGAACATTTTATTTAATTCTATACCTGAAAATTACAAAGGGAGTAACATTCAAGTGTTGTCAGCATAAAAATGACAATATGAGGTAATGCATATGATAATTAGCCCAATTTAGGCATCCTACAATACATACATATTTCAAAACATCATGTTGTATGAAATGGATACAAACCATTTTTATTTGTTAATTTAAAAATGTTTTCTATAAATAAGCTACATTGTAAGGTCCTTGTACCTCTTCACAGACTCTATTTTCTTGATCCAACAAATACAATCTTCCCTATATCTTGTAAAAATCGTGGCCAAAAGGAACTATCCTTGGATTCATTTGACCTCAATCCTTCAATGTGTCAGTGTGTATATTAAGAAACCTTCAAAGAGTCATTTACCTTTTGAGACAAAAAGCAAGTATTTTGAGTACCAAAGATATTCTGCCTTCATTTCTTACTAACAGTCATAAGATACAACAGTGTCACAATAGATGAACAGATCCCTGAATGTACTGTTGCTACGACTTAGATATTATGCATCTCTTGAAGGCTGGTTTCCTAGTCTATGATATTAGGAGGTGGTGAAAACTCTTAAGAGAGAGGCCTAGTGGAAGTGATAGTGGGGGCCTGGCTCATCATCTTCCTTTCTCTTTAGCTTTCTGGCCTCCACAAGGCAAGGAGCTTCCTTTACCGCAACGAGCTGCTTTGCTATGGACCTAAAAGTAATGCGGCAACTGACTGTGGACTAGAATCTCTGAAAGTATAAGCCAAAAATAAAACTCCCCTCTTTATAAGTTGGCTCACCTCAAGTACTTGTTACAGTGGAAAGCTGGTCAGCACAACCTTCTGGTATGATAATCACAGGTTGTGTGTGCCTGTTAGATATTTGAAATATATCTATTTCAAACTAAGATAAGCTGTGGATGGGCAACACCCATGAATTTCAAACAAGCAGTTTTGAAAAGAATATAAGTATCTTGTTTATAATCTTATTATATTGATTACATGTTGAAGAATGTTTTGGATATACATGGACAAATAAATGCACTATTAAAATTATTACTGCCTGTTTCTTTTTATTTGTTAATGTGGGTGCAAGCTAATTTGAAGTAACTTAGTGATCTGCATAATACTTACTAGCTATACTGTCTGAAAGAATAAAGAACACTTACAAAATCCTTAGCGATTGCTGGAAATAGCCGGTGGGTGTGTCTCCAGGTGTCAAGGCATCTGTGGGTCCTTCTGTCTCCATTACTCAGGGAAGAGGACCTGCTTGCCAGATTGAATTTGTCCATATTGTGGTCATATGGTTTTATCCAAGATTTTCCAGAAGGGACTAGGGGTGCGTTTGGTTCTATCTCTGTCCCACAAACAAGGGACCATTTGAGGACATGCATCAGTGCAGGCCCAGGCTGCTTGCACCAGCCTCAAGATGCTCAGGTCTGGAGCACAGCCTCAAGACAGCAGTGAATCCAGCAGTCCTGAAAACCTACTCAGCAGGGAGACGCAGCCCAGACACTCTTCAAATTCTATCTGTCACCTTGGGTTTCTAAGGATTCCTGTCTTCATATTCCCCTTGTCTTTATAATTAATCCTCTGCACTTCCACTGGCATTATTTTCTTTTTACATAATTTCCCCCAACGTTTTACTCCTCTGTTTGCTTTGAGATGTGGTCTCATGATGCATTTAAGATTGGTCTTGAACTCTCAAGCATTATGTTCAGTCTCCCAAGAACTGGGATTATAGGCCTTCATCACCCTGATTTTCTTTTATTTATTTAAAAGAGAATAAAAAATAAGGAAAAAAGCCCAATAAAAATAATACAGAACTTCAAAGCAAGATGATAGAAAATTAACAATACTTATCATATTGCATATTATTTTCTTTAAAGTAGCTGTTCAGATTGTCAGATCTAGACATTCAAAATTGACCAAACAATTAAGCACTGACTGTTCCTTTCAATACACCTATAGAAACCAGGCAGCTAAGATAATTGTTGGAGAGTTATTTTCTTAACTGGAATAAATTCTTCCTAAAACTCTTTATTGCCTCTCTTCTAGGATAAAATGTACTTGAACACAATAGTAAACTATGTGATAAATAGTCCTTGCTGAGAAATTTTCCATATGGACAGGACTGGCTAAGACTCTGAAAAGAATTAGGATACCAAGCTGTTGAAGTAAGTACAGATTCTACAGTGACTCATTTGACGTTAGCCATAGTAACTGGGAAGTAAATTAGTATTGCGGCCATTGCCATAGAGTTCATAAACATTCCTCCTTTCTTCCTTGCCACTATCTGTGGGTGCAGAAGAGCTATGTTTTGTCTGTCCTTACAGACCTTGTACTCTCTGAAAGTATAATCTGTGCTTTATACATCTTTGTGTCTTTCCATAATGTAAGTTCCAAAGTGCTTAAAAATATTTCAGAAACAACTAGATGAGTTGGTGAATGAATAAGTGAATGACCAAATAAGTAAAGAAAGCATTACTTCTTTGCTGATCACCTGGGAGAGATCTAAGGCAGAGCATGATGCCAAGGAAAGCTCATAGTTCCTTTTGTCACCAGGATGGCTGTGAATGGCCAAAGGATAAGGCAAAAAATTAATCTCATTTTGAAAACAAAATCTGTCCTGAATAGAACAACTGTTGCAACCTAATCTCACTGCTTCCTTGTAAGCCTTTGTAATCCACTAGAAAAATTTTGCTTAACTTTGTACTACTGTGTTAGACAGATACCTGCCTGAAATCCTCAGATTTTGTCCCCCTCGGTCTACCAGTGTTTGACACTTGGAAGAAGGACTGAGTCAGGAGGGCCATGTAGCATTTCCCACTCTTCCGTTTTCTGGACGCCCACCCTGAAGTTAGGCATGATTTTGTGATTTGCCTGACTTCTAACGATTGTTGTTTGTAGTTGGAACTCTACGGCCTTTGACAGTTCTTTCTCCTCTGAGCGCAATGTTGCATGTCATGTCTAGAACCAGGAAAGGGGCCACAGCAGAACAGAGCTCCAATTAATCCCTAAGAAATAGAACTTTTGAAAATGTAAGATGCCCTAGAGATTGTATTGGTAAGTGAAATAAATCAGACACACATGTGAAGACCCCATGTTGTCGCGCTAGGGTGAGAACCTGAGGGAACAAATAAAATCTGAAAGGTACAATAGATGCTGTGAAAGGGAAATAATTCATTCAATGGGAAGGAAAAACTGAGGTAAGGAAAAGGACAAAAGAAAGAAGGGAAAAGATATATTTATGTATAGATGCAGGATAATTTGGATAATTTTACTGCTGATTTATGCCAGTCTTTTGAAAGGAACACAATGATTTTTTTCTTTTTATTTTTTCCTTTTATTTTCTTATAACTTTTTTGTTGTTGTTTTGCATGTAACTAATTTTGCATATTTGTATATGGTAAGCTAAGCAACTAATTTAGAGCTAATATCATGCAATACAGCAACAATTGTTGAAGTCCTATTACTTTGTTTAGTGAAATTTCTTATTTTTCTATTGTCTTTCTTTCTTTCTTTCTTTCTTTCTTTCTTTCTCTCTTTTTTGTTTTTCTTTTTTCTATTTTGTATTCTTAAAAAATTGCAAGTTGCTGACATTTTACCATAGCTGGTGTGTTGCATGACTTAGTTTCTCTTGATCAATATTAGAGTAAAGAAAAAATAGGTACAAAATAAGAAAGCAGTTAGGTAAACAACTACTCTTTTCTGGGCAAGTCACCATCTTTAAACTCCCTGACCATTGCTGTGATCAATTTTATGTCACATGCTGTAGCCTGGGGACCAAGGGTGAGTTTACTAAGTACTCTGGGCTGTTTCCCCAATAGCAGTGGCCAACTTCTAGAGTTTAATACCTGTGGAACTTAGAGAAATGCCTTTCACAGCATAAATGCTATAAAGGTGCAAGTTATTTTTCTCAGTTTTAGTATTATTGGACTGAACATTTACCTTGAGTTCAGAAACATTTCATTTTGGGATCGCCCACCCACCCAGAACCCAGCTGCCCCAGTGCCTACTGTAGATAGGGACCTCTCCACCTGCCCATGTCCACCAGATATTTCCCACCTGGAGCCCAGCAAAAAGTGCTTGTAGGCACTTTTGCAGACTCCAGGTCCAGCATCTCCTGTGGAATCCCACAGCAAAATTCCCTGTAGAGAGGCTGGGTTCAGATCCTCCCAACTAATTCAGAAGCTGAACATCTTGCTATAGGAGCACAGCCGGTTCATTTACACAAGCAGCAGCAGGAAGAAGCAGAGCACAGCAGCCAGATCCAGCCAGCACAACTGAACAAGTTCCAACTTGGTTGATCTGGACCTGAACTTCAGTAAGTACTAGCCACATAACTGCACTAGAGCTCTATACCAAAGGGCAAAGGAGAGTACTATACAAAATGACAAAGGGAAGCAGCAAGATGCAATCTCAGGTCCCAAGCCCACCCAGAAGAAATTCAGGAGGCCCTAACATAAAAGAAACTGGGACTTACACAGCTGAAACCTTGGAATTAATAGCATCTGAAGTAAAAAAAAAAAACCAAAAAACAAAAAACAAAAAAACAAATGCAGACAGGTATAAAGGAAATCAGATTAGGAATAATTGCTGAAGTAAAAAAAGAAATGCATTAACTAATAATGTCTGAAGTAAAACAAAATGCAAGAAAGTATAGAGGAAATGAGATCAGAAATAACCTCTGAATAACTCTTGAGATATACAGAAGTATTATTACAATTTTCCAAGAAGCAGCATGCCTCCATAAATACAGCAAACGACAGGAAACAACAGTTTGTAGTATGTAAGATTTATGCAATTTTGACACTGACTAAATGATGTTTGAAATCACTGTTATGCTGAACCTGACATTTTGTGTCCACATTGGCAGTATGGCTTCTTCAATAGTTGAAGCATTACCTTTTCCCCTTTGGTGGGACAGAGAATGACATTTTAGTAAATATTCATATGGGTCAGGTTGAAAATTGCAGAATTATGTTACTGGTATAAGAGAGAAACTGAGATTTTCATGGAAATATCACTGGTCTATGAGCCCTGAAGTTCCTGCATTTCTTCACATTGTATGAAGATGACTCACCCATAAGTAAAAAAGAAATTAGTAAAAAGGAAGGAGAAGGCACAACTGTCTTCCTGTAATGAAGTGACATGATTAAGCTAATCATGGTATGAGAACAAAAAAGAGAGTTAATAACTATTTATTGGGAAGCACTTTTTTCCCCCTCTTGATTCATTGCCATTGTATACAAAGTAGCCTTGGTATCTTAGCAACCAGCATTTAGTATAGGAAAAAATCACCATCAAGCTGAACTCTCCATTAGTGGCAATTGGGTTTACCAACAGTTTGGAATATTTTGAAAATCCAAATAAAAATCATAAGTTTACCTATGACAAGATGTTCTTCCTGAAGAACAGTCATTCTTTCACTATGAATTGGAAAAAGATAGTAGTGGAGTAGTCTAAGACTCTGGATTGAGAAGCACCTGGGTTTAGGACTATTTTCCACAGTTTCTGGGTGAATGTGGGAAAGTTATATAATTGTTTTCTTCATTTACAAAATAGTCATATGTGTAGCTACTTAATAAGGTTTTGGAGAGGACTAATACAGATATTTCATATGGCATCTAGTATAGATACTTCATATTTGCTGTAGTAGGAAGTTTCAGAAGCTTTAGAGAATGCTAAAGCAGCACCCTGCATTATAGAAGTATTGTGGATGATTTGGTGACTGAATTTAGTCAAAGTGCAATGTGCAGAGTCCTGAGTACTTAGTTGTCCTAGGAGCTCTAAGAATCTTGAAGCTTAAATGTAGACCACCCATAGGCCAGAGTCAGTACAACCAGAAAACTCTGCTTTGTTTTGTTTTATATATTCATGCACGGAGGTTAGAGTACTGCATTGAGTCAACAAAAGTATCAACTATTATGAAAAAATTTGGTAAAAATTGGCTTAAAGAGGTTAAAATATGTATTCAGTGCATCCAGAACTGGTTTTTTCATGTAATGGTGAAGTATTTCTTTAGAGATAATAGAATCTTGCATTAAAACTTTTCTTAAATGTACTATCAAAAAATAGATAAAATGTACTATCAGAGAAAAGTATTTTTGTTATTCAGGTTCACAACTGCATTTCCTCAAAGATGGGTCTCTATTAATTACTGGAATCTTTCTCTTTCTTTCTTTCTTTCTTTCTTTCTTTCTTTCTTTCTTTCTTTCTTTCTTTCTTTCTTTCTTTCCTTCTTTCTTTCCTTCTTTCTTTCTTTCTCTCTCTCTCCCCCTTCCTTCCTTCCTTCCTTCCTTCCTTCCTTCCTTCCTTCCTTCCTTCCTTCCTTCCTTTCTTCCTTTCTCCCTTCCTTTCAACATATGTTTAGTACTGGGTCTACAAGGTCTGACTTCACAGACCAGACTCATAGTGATCTTCCCGTTTTCAGCCTCCAAGTGCTGGGATTACAGGCCCTGTGCCACCATGCCCAGACTTAGCTGCTGTCTCAGTGTACCCAGGGGGATGGGACTATCACAGCACGCAGGGGATCAAATTCTGGTCTTTGCATCTACTAAGTAGGCAGCTAAACCTGTTGAGCTATCTAGCAGGTCCTCACCCAGTTTCAATGAAGTTAATCAAATGATAATTATTTATCAAAAGAATCGGTATTATTTATAATTCGGTGCTGGGAGAAAATGAAGAAAACTTTGCCACTGATTTTCTCTGTTATAACAAGATAAAATTATGGTCACATACATGAGGAGCTGGGCTAATTCTCCACAAATCATTTTATAGCACAAAAGCGAGGCTTAGGCCCAGGTCAGGTAAGTTTTTCCATTGTTCATTTTTCACCCCAAGTAAGCCACCAGTCTTCATGCCTGAATGTAGATTTAGGCATAGCAGTTTCCCTAATTGGCCATGATTTCTTGGATGAAGCTCACTCAAGAGGGAACATGTGAAGTTTTTAGAAAGTGGTTTAGTTTGTTCCAGATTTCTTTCTTTTTTCCTAAGTCTTGCTGTGATCCTCTGGCTAGTATCATAACAAGCAGATCCCGATTGTCGGTGGAGCGCCATGGTACAGAGTTTGTCCAGTATAAGGAGCCCTTGGACCCTAATGGCTGAATCCCCAGCACTGAAAAAGTTCCCTAAATCAACAATTATAGAATTAGCTAAGTTTTAAAAAGCCTTCATTTTAATTCTTTTAAGGTGCTGGAGGTTAAATTCACAGTCTTGCGCATGCTAGGCGAGTGCTGTATTGTTGAGCCACACCACTGCTCTCAGCGCTGACTTCTTTAAGAGACAGAATTCTGGTTCTCTGGACTCAGAATCCACAAACCTAAGCACTGCACCTCACTGAGCCAAATGTTTTAGGGGTGGACAAAGAAATTTTGTGGTAAGCTCAGAGTTGTGACTAGGCTAAAGTTTGCCACATTATTCAGGCACCCCTGTCCTGTATCCCCAGAAAGCCCTACATAGGAATTTGGGGCCAGTCTCTGGAAAACTGTACCTGGTTCACAGGCAGTATTCTCTAGGCATGCATGTCACGCAGGAGCCTTGAGGACAGGACAGCTCGCCTCTGACAGTGTCCCTCCCCCTCCTAGCCTAGTGCTACTGGGCGGTGCTGGGAACTTTAAGAGGTTGAGTCTAGTGGACTGGTAGTCATCTTTTCTCATTTTTTATTGGGAAATAATTTCAAACTTATGAAATCTACTGGAATAAGAACAGCATGCTGACATCTTGTGTAGTTTTGTGGATCGTTTGTGTGGATATATGTACATGCAGTAGCAATCTAACATGCATCTATATACACTTGTGAATGATTATGTTATGTAGACATATTTTCCCTTTACTAAAGTGCTCATACATCACTTGAGGCCATTTTGTATTTATCCCATTGACTCACTAAAGATTGTGATAAGCCAGATATAAAGGCAATGCTTTTAAAAAACAGATCAGAACATGATTATTATGTGGCCATAATAATGATGTTACTGTGTGGAGCTGAGTGGAGTGGATGGCACATTTAATGCTGAAGAACAATTTTAGCATCTCCTTCTTATAGCAGAAACTGTCTCAAAGAGAGCTTGCAGCATCTGCTGGGATTGAGCCAGAGTTTACTTCTAAATTTGGCAGATGCTAAAACCTGTACTGTTTTCGCTAAATCCAGTAGCCTCTTGATAAATGTGCTAGGCCTAGGAATTGTTGAATTAATTACAGTGTAACTGGGACTTACCTCACTGTCTCAAGTACGCAAGAATATGTGGAGTTGTGTAGGTCTGTGAGCAGTTTTTATAGTACAATTTTTTAGATTATGTTGAATCCTAAGAAAAAATGGGAAAATAGTACAATATACATATTTAAATAGCTACTTAGGTAATTCAGCTAATTAATATTTGCCACATCTGCTTTACTTGCATAAATATGTGTAGGATATTTTTGTGAACCTTTTAGAAGTACACTGTGAACATCATGATACCACAGCCCTTAAGATCTTGAACATGTACCTGCTAAAATAAGAATATTTCAACATAATCACAATTCCATGGTCACAGCTGACAATAAGATTCATTAATATTCTTTCTTTATTGCAGCACTGGGGATTGGACTCAGGACCTTGTGATTATCAGGCAAGCTCTTAGTCTACTGAACTGTCTCCCCAGCCCCTATTCATTAATATTCTTATATGGTGTACATATAGTATTTAATGTACTCACAATGCTGTGTTTAAAATTTCCATTGGGGAAGAAAGAAAACTAGAGTTCTTCCTTGTGATTTATGGGCTTGTCTTCTGGATAATGGTTGCCAGGTAGCAGATGACACTAGATGACAGTACTGTGGACTATATGGTACTGCTGCAGTAGCTAAAGAGATACATGGGCATCTTGTAGCAGGAAGAGGAATCCATCATAGTCGCTAACTCAGGTACAAGGAATATTGCAAAGAGCACTGGCATTGAAGAGATGGACATGGCATTTAAATCTTCTAACAGTTTGGATCTAAAATGGTGGGATCAGTTGAAGTCAATATCATGTCACCAACTCTGTTTTTTTTTTTTTTTTTTTTTTTTTTAATATCTTTAGTACAGGGTCTACAGGATCTTACTCCACAGATCAGACTCATAGTGGTACTCATGTTTTCAGCCTTTCAAGTGCTGGGATTACAGGTGTGCACCACCATGCACAGTCTCAACCGGGATGGAGCAAGGCTGGGGATCAAACCCCAGTTCCTGCGTCATCCTAGGCAGGTGCTTTAACTTGCTGAGCTATCTGAATTGCCCTTTTCAATTCTGCTTGAACTCTGAGCATGTATTCACTCATTTCTTCCACAGTGTTAGGCATGGTGTTAGATGCTGACAATACCTCCGTTTTTGGCATAGTTCTAGCTCTTGAGAACTGCTGTCTGCTGATGAGGCATGTATCAGTAAATGATTAAGAGTGGATGCACTGCTGTGGAGATGTGAGTGAAACTGGGGTTCAAAGGGGATAAACTAGTGACCTCTAGGAGACCATTGCTGCGCCAGTGGCTTCTGACAAACATCACATGAGGGGAGGTGATGGAAGACCAAAATTCAGAACCAGAGTGCAGCATATTTTCTGATGCAGCTGTGCACGATGCAGGAGCTCTCAGTGACCATAGAGATGCTTGCTTGTTCTTCAAGGCCTGGGAGACAGGATTCAAGAGTCTACAGATGGAATTCTAACCCTTGTCAGGGCCACCTTCTTTCTCTTCTGGCTGCAGAGTGCATACTTCCAGGTTTACCTTCCCAAGCAGAATGAACAAAATGAGATATGCTCTAAAGAAATCGATGGAACTGGAGAAATCAGTGGTCTCTAGGTGGAGTGCTCATCCCTGAAGCCCATCCCTGAAGCCATCATGCCCCTTAAATTTTATGGTTGTATAAGAATTTTGCTCATTCCTCACGTGACAAGGACACTGGTGGGTGAAAGATGGACTGGCCCACTGTTACATACTCACACTCATGCAAGCCAAATTGTTTTATACTGTGATTCACTTGAAGGCTTGAAAAGTGGACTTATGGTACATAGCCTCACTTACAGTCACGAGGGTGGAGGAACGTGCCTAAAAAAATTTGGCCATCTTATTGTCATCGTTACTATTTTAAATAGACACAGACATACTGTTACAAACATAACAGGCTGTTTTCCAAGGAAGGAGTGGAGACTGAGCCTTCGCAGATTCTATGGTCCCCAGTATGTAAAATCCAAGGGAAAGAACAGAAATTTCTGTAAGTTTCAAAACCTGATTTGGCATCAAATGAGCAGGACCAGGTATGACTGGAAGGTGACCTTAAGGCTGAAAGGTCTGATTTCTCTCTTCATTTTTCCTCTGACTGATTCAACCTCTTCCTCTGTATATTAATCTGAAGCACTGGAGCATAAAAGAGAAGATGAAGTCCTAATTTCATAGGATAAAGCTGAAATTCTATTGAGAAAATTACAAAGAAATGCTCAAAAAACTAAAGACCACTATGAATTCCATGAACTAGAGAGATGCATTAGTACTATTGTCACATTTTCTTTAAGCGTCCATTTCTATTCCATATATGGTACATATATGTACATATGAATACTATATGCAAAGTAAGACCTTGGCTAAATTACACATGATACAAAGTTTCATGTACTCCTTTTTCCTAATATTTTATCAGAATTTTCTGTGACTGTAATATAATTGCCTCATACAAAAAAAATCACATAGATAATGTGTCAGACTATAAAGCCACTGTGTCACCTTCCTTATAGATTACCCTGCTGTCAGCCCACCCCTTTAGGTATCCTCTTATTCATAGACCAGATACCCAAGAGCCAGTAACTTTTGCAGGATCTAATTCTAAATTCAGTGACAGTTTGTAATTTATTTCAGCGGAGACAACTTCCTTTGTGTTATGGTTTATGTCTAATTGTCCCCCCAAAGCTTCATGCAGTCATGGGGCAGGGACTTCTATAAATGGAGACTTGACTCACGAGTCACTGGTCTTATGTGATTTAGTATGGATCTAGAGTTTGAGACTTGATCCATGACCCCTGGGATTATGCGTTTTAATACTGATGGGATTATGGTCCGAGTACTTCTGTGATTATGGGTGTAGCCTAAGGTGGATAGGCTGAGGTGGAGAGCCTGAATGTAATATAAAGAGAGACAGACTAGAGTTGTTGCTCTCTGCTCTCCTGTTTGGTCAGTTGTGTTGGTTGCCATTCTTGCTACTCCACCGCCATGAACTGCTGCTATCTGCCATGTGCCACTCAGCCTTGGAGCCAGCCAAATATGGACTGAAACCTCCAGTAACTGTGAGCTCAATAAACCTTTCCCTCCTTCATTTTGAGTGTCAGGTATTTGCCCCAGCAATGAATAAAAAGTAACTAAGACACTTTGCAAGGATATCTGGGAAGAAGGAGAAGGCAGGATGTTATGGTTTATGTCTAGTTGTCCCCCCAAGGCCTCATGCAATCATGGGCAGGGAATTCTAGAGTTTGAGACTTGATCCATGATCCACTGGGATTATGTGTTTTAGTACTGATGGGATTATGGGTGTGTGTACTGCTGGGAATTATAGGTGTGGCCTGAGGTGGATAGGTTAAGGCAGAGAGCCTGATGTAATAAAAAGAGACAGAGAGATAGACTCAGGCTGTTGCTCTGCTGCCCTGATTGGTCCATCATTGCCTCTGTTGCCACTGTTGCTGTTCCAATGCCATGAACTGCTACTCTCTACCATGTGCCTCTCTGCCTTGGGTCCAGCCAAGTACGGACTGAAATCTCCAGTAACTGAGCTAAATAAATCTTTCCTTCCTTCATTTTGAGTGTCGGGTATTTGTTCCAGCAATGAGAAGAAAGTAACAAAGACACAGAACTGCTAGAGAAATTGTGATATGCATTACAAATAGTAAGAGAACAATATAAAAATTCATTCATTCATTTGCCTTCATACAGCAGTGAATGCTTACTGTGTGCCTGGCAATAGCTCATATGAATGACACATATATCTCAGTGAGCACAAAATATCAGCATAGACAAACTCATAAGATGAATATATGTAATGATATATGCTATGAAAGAACATAATCCCCACTCTATTTGTTAATATCACATGCCATGCTAATTATATGAAAGATTTCATAAACAGTAATAGTCCTAGAAGTTTATATCATTTGAGGATGTCATAGCCATCTTAGCGTATGTAACTGTACTCTCTGATGTTTGTACTAAGATGAAATTCCCTAATGACTCAGTTCTCAAAATGTCTCTATTGTTAAGGGTGCCTGGCTGTAATTTAGAAATCTCAAACTCTATCCAACAAGTACCAAGAAGAACTTCCCATGAGCCATTGTCTTTACATCACTGCATCCACCTGCTGCGCCAAGAGAACTTCTGTCTCTTTCCTGGCATCCTCTATCTCTTGTTCCCTTTTCTACTGGAATAAACCAGCATGTGGAAAAAAAATTCTAATGCTGAAATTGATCAAAAACTACCTTTCAATGGCTGTACAATATTTTTAATATGAATCTATTATATTCAGTTAATAATTTTCATCTTGTGTAGTTTATTTCAAGTTTTTAAACATTATAAACAATTCAGAGATATAGCCAATTCTAATGCTGGCTAGAAACCCATCGCTGGCAGCTAAAGTGTCAAATCAACACATCCTGGAAGGGAATGGATGTGAAATTTCTTGCCATGGTGACATGAAATAACTGTGATTACCACATTCATCCCATATCTCAGTCTCAATGGTATATGTGGAAACTGAAGTTCAGATTATTAAAGGCTCATGCACAACATGGAACAACTCATTGATGGAAGGAATCTCAGCTAAACTGAAGTCAGCCTTCCTTCACAACCCCACACTGTGCTCTATTCCTTATTCTGACTTGTGAGATTTTGGGGGCACTGCAGTGGGGCTACTGAACATTATGGGTGTTGTGAAACCATACATAACCCCGTCTTGGAGGTGCAGTCATCACACCTTGACCTCACCAGTGGAAGAAAGCAGGTACAAAGTAGATGAGTCAAAAATCTCCTACAATTTTTCAAGATGTTCTTTCATTAACCCTGGAATTTTGTTATCAAGTTGTACTCTCTGAGCATGCACACACACACACACACACACACACACACACACACACACACACGCACACACACACACAAACTCTTTTTTTTTTTTTTGCCTTTTTGAGACAGGGTCTCCCTTTGCAGTTCAGGCTGGCCTTGAGCTCACTTTTGTAGCCCAGTCTGGTCTCAAACTCATACTGATCCTCCTGCTTCAGCCTCCCAAGTGCTGGGATTATAGATATGTGCCACAACACCAGGCTACACACACAACCTTAGGATCCAGTTAGGCTGGAGCTTCAACAGCATTGCAAAGAAGCTACTAGAAATGTAATGATATTCTGCTGTTCCTGTCACTTAGGCTGCCACAGGGTGTCACTGTTGAAGCACAGGTCGACCAGCTGCCCAATGGTATCTCCTTTGTCCCCAGAACTGGGCATAGGCCTGTGGATCTCAGCATCCCCTTTCTGAATGACCTGCTCACCTGGACGTCTGATAGGAATCAAGACTGCTCTCTGGCTGGGCTTCTTCCAAGGCGCAGAATCATCAACATCTACATTTGCATAAAAAAACACAGATACCTGATCCATCTTTGCCCACATACCCTCAAACTGCATGTACCAGTAATCTAAACTCACTTCTAGTTGTAGGAACTGCAGTCTCTAGGATGTAGACCAGCAGTGGAGGTCATCAGCTAAAGATAGCTCTATCTATTTTTGTTTCCCAGCCAGAACAAAACAAAACAACAACAACAACAGAAAACCCACATTCCTTTTTTCGCTCTTGGATAGGAAAGAGAGCTGATTTACTGATCCAGAAAGAATGGAGGATACAGATGATTCCCTCTACTGGCATTCTCAAAAATGGGATAATGGTCTTTGTGTCTTAAAAATCTAAGTTTTCTTTGCTCCAAGAGGAGAGAAAAAGATTTCTTTGTGTTTCAAAAAAAATCTAATGATTTTTCTTGGGTACCCATATTTTCTTTTCTAGAGAAAGATCTGGTGTTTCAGGACTGAGGGGAAAAGCCGCTGACTCTGTGGATATCCTCAAGTAAGGAGAGAAAGGGGAAAGTTCTAGCACAGCATTGCTGTTCAGGTCACAGAGCCTTGTGGCTAGGACCCCGGTACAGGAGTTCTGGAGTGCAGATGGCCATGCCAGCGTTCCAAGATTCTGGCTACCCCACAGCCACACCTGGTAACACATTGGTATGTAGAGGTTGGGAAAGTATGTGGGAAGACCAGAGCAAGAAGGGGCAGGAGCTCTGTCAGAGTTGGAAGGAACATTTCAAGAAGCCACACCTGAGATATAAATTGCCTGGACTATCCAAGGGAAAGTGGGAGAAGCAGAGTTGAAGAAATGAGTTTAAGAAATACCCTTGAAAGCCAGGCGTGGTGGCACATGCCTGTAATCCCAGCACTTGGGAGGCTGACACAGGAGGATCAGTTCGAGTTCGAGACCAGCCTGAGCTACCAAAGTGAGCTCAAGGCCAGCCTGAACTGCATAGCGAGACCCTGACTTAAAAAAAAAGAATAACCTTGAGTAGCTCAAGCCTTTGGGGCCAATCCAAAGTAAACTTAATATGTAGATGTTAAGCCTCATGAGACCACATCCTAGTGTTAAGAAATTCTGGCCAATTTCCCATCTTGTTTCCACCATTTTATGAAACGAGAGTCCCATCTTTTTGACCTCTATCTCTCTGAGCTTCAAGGACATTCACAAGCCCTTTCTTCTCTCAGTTCACCATCACCTTCTGTCCCCTTAATGTGATGTGTTTTATTCAACAGAAATTGGAGCCGGCAGGATGGCTCAGTGGTCTAAAGCGCCTGCTTAGGAAAGCTTGGGCGGCTGCAGGGACCGCGGTTTGATCCCCGGCACCACATGCTGCGCCAGCTCTGCCGTCAGGGCAGGCTGAACCGGCCATAAAAGTAAATAAACAAACAAAAGTTCTGAAACAAGAAAAAAAAAAAACAAAAACAGAAATAGATACCTGGCCATGCACCGGTTAAGTTATGTCAGTATTTCACTGTACGGATTTCACATGTTTAGGTCATTGTGGTGTGGGAGTATGATTTGTCTATGGAATAAAACCATACTCATGAATAAGTTTCCCTCAGATCAATGGGAGAACATCACTAGCATTCATCCCAAAATCCATTGGGAATTAGTCTGTTGTACTGTGCTCCCAGGGAGGCCCTAGGCCTACTATTGCTTCAGTAGATGACTTTGACTTCAGTAGATTACTTTCCTCATTTTCGTTTTGCTTACTTGTTTTGTAACACAAACCCTGCTTGGTTTCCTTGTTTTTCCCCTTTACACTAGAGACATGCTTATCCCATATTCCCTCTGAGTTGAATCTGTAGACTTTAGACTTGGGGCTAGGCTCTGTCTAGATTTACTATGTACTAGACTTCTGATCTTCAGATCTCTTAGGAGACAGCTTGCACTTTCTATATGTAACTTTTTGGACTTATGGTCTATTGATAGTGATAGCTTTGTCTTAGTTCTTGATATGCTACATAGCTAGTACTTTATTGGGCACTCGTATAACCAACATCCCCCTTAGGTGAAAATGCCTCAGAGTCTGTAATGATATTCTGCAAGGAGTATCATGATACAATGTTTGGACTCTAAAAATTTAAGGACCTCTCCCATTATTGAATGTTGAAGATCCTTAGCCTCATCATAGCATGGAGAATATAGACTGCTCTATGTTACTCCTGAGTGTTTTGATTACTGGAAAGACATGAGGTCTTGTACAGCTCTGCTCTCTTTTAAGAATCGTAATGGCCCAAGGAAAAGAAGTGCACATCAGGGAAGATCCATGGTGAACAATGTATACTGTGAAGGGGATACAGATCCATCCAGCACAGAGCTTATAACTTTAGCATGTCATTCATAATTCATTGCTAGTAATTAGTATGTACAGAAGGTGATAGGCCATTCTCAACGCCAAGCATAGAGTCAATCCTTCTCAGCTGATCCAGGTGTTATCTTAACAAAGCATCACTCTCTTGTCCAAATATAAAAAACCAGTCCTGTCACTCATGCTCAGCATCCCATCCTGTCCAGCTGTCTCCAAAACTTCTTGCCACTGATTACCTTCTCTATGAGCCTTAGAGCTGTGTTTTGTCCTGAGTTCTTTCCTATCAGCTTCTAAACCCACACTAATCTTCTCTGTCTTAATAAGGTATCATTTACTAAATACTTGGCATAAACCTATCTTCCAGTAAGACTGCTGATCAAAGTATGGAAGTGTGGGTCTGCTCAGTTGCTCTATGGAAACACTGCTTAGGACCTTAGTGACAGTTACAGTAACAACAATTGAAATGTTTGGGGCCATGATGTAATGCTACAACCCAGAGGCCATCTGCCTCATGACAAAATTAGACCTCTTTTGATGTTTCAGTACTTTTCTTGGGGCTTGGAACAAGAATATGCTCACATCTGGGGCTTTTGGAGGGTGAGTGTATTATGGGGGTGATATAGTTGACTTGTGTTAGGAGGCGGAGTCTCATGTCACTGGCAGTGTGACTTGCCCTCCCCTCCCCTCTCTCTACTTCCTGGCCACCATGATGCCTTTCTATCCTGACACTTCTCTATTTAAGTCTGCAAAACATGGACTGAAACTTGTGAAATATGAGTCAAAATAATGTTTCCTTCTCTAAGTTGTGGGCATCATTGTTTTCTAGTGTCAACGAAGTGATTAAACACACCAGCTTGTTCCAGTCATCCCCATAGAACCAAACCTCTGAAGCCATTCACTTGGCTCTTCTCTGCATTAACTTTGCTCCAATTCAACAACCTTTCTTTTTATCCCAAGCCCTGGGCTTCCTGCTACTCTTAGTTACTTTTCTCTCATTGCTGGGACAAATACCCAACACTCAAAATGAAAGAAGGAAAGGTTTATTTAGTTCACAGTTACTGGAGGTTTCAGTCCATATTCAGCTGGCCCAAGGCTGAGTGGAGCAGGGCAGAGAGCATCCAGTTCATGGCGGTGGAACAGCAACAATTGTGACAGAGGCAACCAACCAACCAGGAGAGCAGAGAGCAACAGCTCTCATCCGTCTCTCTGTCTCTCTTTTAAATTACATCAGGCTCTCTGCCTTAGCCTATTGTCTCAGGCCACACCCATAGTCTCAGCAGTACTCAGTCCATAATCCCAACAGTAGTAAAACATGTAATCCCAGTGGATCATCATTCAAGTTTCAAACTCTAGAAGTCCCCGCCCATGATTGCATGAGGCTTTTTTTTGGGGGTGGGGGGCAACTAGATATAAACCATAACACTGCTCTATGATTGGACGCTACCTCTGAGTCTTAGTCAACATGAGCAGTAAGCTATCATAGGTTGAGTGGCTTAAATTGAAGACATTTATTTTTCATAGCTCTGGAGTCTGAGAAGTCCAAAACCAATGTGCAGGTAGCTACAATTCACAGTGAGAAATTATAAGGAAGTTGGTGGGCACCAGTCTTAAGAAAGGCTAAAGCCCAGGAAGCCAAATACCATTGTATCCTAAGACTGGAAAATAATTCTCATGGTGTGATGATGCTCTGCTTTGAGGATCCCCTGGGGCTGCTGGCCTGGCTTGCCAGCTCTGAGAGCTCCCCCAAGACTCCTGGTATCCATAGTCCAACAGTTGCAAGATGAAACTGAGACCATTCTTTCTACCTATGCTGCACCCTTAGGAACTGAGAATCAGGTAATCCTGAAGAGGTCAGACTTTAGGGCATTCTTTTCACATCTTGAACAACTGTACCAGCAGATGAATAGCTCTGTAGTGTGGCCCCGAAGGGTTTAGGAAGTGTGACAGCCTTCCTCCGTTTCCTTTTGTTCCCTCCCTCCATTCTCAAGCCTTGCTGCCCTGTTGTTTTTGTGGTCTTTAATACAAACTTCACTAGTCCCCAAGGACACTGCTTCCCCTGCAGCTCCTTAATTGGAGGCATTTTTTTTCCCCCTTTCATGTGCCACATACTTCAAAGCCAGCTGGTAGGGTAGGAAGGTGTCCCCTTAATTATCATCACCACTTCTGGACCACCAGGCTTCTTTTTCTTTTCTATTCAAAGTTGCATGCTCACAGCATCTGATTCTATCATGGTATCAGTCAGAGTCCCAGCAAGAAAGCAGATGGCACACTCAAAGGAGGAAAATTCAGTGTTTAAAAAGAGAGCATTTGCAAAGGCACAAGCAAGATAGAAGGAGGCTACAAGGAATAGTAACAGTGGCCACCTCAGTGGATGCACGGGAGAGCCATCACCATCATCTCACACAACAAGGGACTCCTTCAGATGGGCTGTCTTAAGCAGTCAATGACCCTCAGTCAAGGAGTGCATCTTGGTGCGATCTGGAGAGTAGGTATGCAGACCCTCCCTCTCCAGGCCGGCTCAGAGGCTTCCTATGGACTGAACTGTGTTGGGAATCACAGGGCAAGGGGTCCCTTTGAAATCCCCCTCCCCCAGAAGTTTTTGGGGGCACATAGAAGTTCAGAGTGGATCTTCTGGGCTCTGAGAGAAATTTTAGTACCTGACAATCATTCTTTTTTCCTTAAGTGCTAGCCACTGATGGATCTCCTGGTCTCTGCTTTTCATTTGTGGAATGTCCGTACCTGACCCTAACTCCCTCCATGCATGTCATGCTGCTTGGTACATCAGCACCCAGGTGCATGTCTGCATGATGCACTGGACTGTTGATTCTAATAATGCCACATTTCTTCAATGACTCTTCCTTTCACTCTCCATCAGGCTTGCACACCCACCATCCACCCTGGAACTTGTCACTTGTAGAGAGTGCTCTGGCTGTGAAATCTTCCATTTATCCCAATTCTGCAACCACCCCCTTGCCTAACAGCTCCCGGGCTCATCTCATCCCACTGCAGAAATTCTAAACACTGATTCAGGCTTCCAAATTATCCACCTCAACATTTTCTCACCATCAACCAGTGTCCTGTTTTCATGCGCTTTCTGGTACAGCTTAGCTCCTAACCCTTTGCTTAATATTATTATTGCTCTCTTGAAGTTCTTAAACCTCTTTTTCTCACTGTCAGGTTTTGTTTTTTCCGTGAAACCCATCTGATGATTCAGTTCTCCAACCGTGTGCTCAGAGCTTACCTACAGGCAACTGAACACAGCAGAAAGAAAGCAGGCTGGTTTCCTTTTGAAAGAGTCATACAAAGCTCCAAGGTGCGCCTCACCCCTTACTAACAACTCAGCTGAATTTGCAATATAAGTTGATTCCCTAACTCGTTCTGTTTCACACCTTTTCCTTTCTCTACAAATCTCTCCTTTGCCCTTCCTGGACTTCCATCTCTACTCTTAATGTTGCCTATTTCACTGAAACATCAGTAGGATGAGCTAAGAGCTTTCCTATTGTCTCACTTCTAGGTTCAGAAGGTTAATTGCACCTGAACCCATGCCCTTCTTCTCTCCGGGGAGAAAGATAATCTTTATAAGAATGTTGTGTTTCTGCTCCTCTGCTGGGCCTGGGGCTCCCATCTCTTGTAGCCTTCCTACATCATGTGCTGAACTCCAGCTTTTTTACTCTCTTACATTAATGAACACTAATGATCTTTGGAGCCACTCTCCTGAAAGAGCTAGAATGCTCCTTGAACTCTATCCTTCCTTCCATCACCATCTTACTTCTTTCCATACCTCGACTGTACTGCCATTTTTTCTCTCCATGCCCTGATTTTCTCCTGCTGTTGGCACACTTCACTTGTGCTCTTTTCCTGGAATGATCTTCTCCATCAAATGCTCATCTAGGGATCAGTCCAAGGATTTCCCTTCTCGAGGGCGCACATCTATTCTCTCAAATTCCAAAGATGTGCTAATGCGAGTTTTGCCTTGAAGACTATGTCCTTGCATAAGGACAGGAGGGAGAAGTACGTGACATATGCCTTGTGAGCCAAGCCTTTTTTTTTTTTTTCTATTTTTAATTTTGTTTTCATTTTAATGAGAAAAAAGATGATAGCAATGAAACAGTTTCAAAACAAGTTAGTAGTATGTTTACAGTAATAAATACCATGCATATTGTCTTCACAGTAGTTATTCAGAGGACAAGATACAGACCTGATATGTTGTCTAAACAATATTAGTACAAACTTTTATTCTCAATGAACTAAGACAAAGTAGCTGTATATCTATATACCATACCATGTCTTATACGTGGATTGTAAGTCAAAGATACACTGAATAATAAAACAAAAAGCATAATTAAACAACAATCAGAAAATTAAGTTAATTAAATATTAATCAATTAAAATTAAATATTTCAAAACAATATTCCAAAATTCAAATCAAATCATGAGTCCAACTTAGAGGCTAGAATATTGCATATCATATGTAGAAATCTAATCAATTCAGAGTACTTGCATAGTATTTGAGTTGATTAATATATACAAAGATATCAACTGAGAAAAAAGTTTCCGTGGGAGTAAGGAATTACTAAGAATAAAACATAACATAAATACTGGAATGGCAAATATGTGACTAGAACTTCTAGCAGTTTGGGGATAGGATATCACACAAACTTCTAGTATGTTGTGGACATGGACAGTGTCCATGATGCTTACTGATGGCGAGGTGTCACTTGTGGTACTGAACTACTGCTATTTCCTTGATATTCACCCCGTATAACCAGATGGAATCATGAGCATATGGTGCAGGAGAAGTCCATTTTTAGAATATGCTGATGGACATATTCTGCTGCTGTATACAAAAGAATAGTTGAAAGACTGTTTTTGTATACCTCTTTTTCTCCTGTGTTTAATTGTTTGCCCTATTTGGTGGGCTCCTTCCATTCTTCTTCATGGAGTTGTGGTCATTTTAATCCCTCTCTAGAATATCTTTTAGTAAACTGTGTAGGATTGGCTTTGTCATCATGAAATTTTTTAGTTGTTCTTTGTCTTGGAAGTATTTCACTTCTCACTGAACTTCAAAGAGGTTTTTGCAGGATATATCAGTCTGGGCTGGAATTTGTTTTCTTGCAAAACTTGAAGTACTTTGTTACACGCTCTTCTTGACTTGATGGTTTGTAAAGAGAAATCTGCTGTTATTCTAATGGATTTTCCTTTAAATGTGATCTGTTTGTTTGAGCATACTGTTCCTGTGCTGAATTTCTGGGATCTTGATTATTATATGTCTGGGTGTGGTTTTAACTGGGTTGATGTTATTTGGAGTTCTATATGCTTTGGTTACCTGAATGTCAAATTGTTTCCCATATTTGGGACACTTTCTGCTATTACCTCTGCCCATATTCTTTTTAAATATCATTTGTATTGACTCCTCCTTTCTCACTGATGCCTATTAGTCTTACATTGTTCATCTTTGTATCATCTTGCAGATGTTGAGTTATCTTTTCTTGCATCCTAGTTGTTATTAAGAGATATTGTCTTACCTCTTTCCTAGTTGCAATGGTGTCTTTAAGGTCTGAAAGTCTATTTTCACTTTTGTTGAAATGGTTTTGCCAGCTTGTGATTGAGGTTTTAAATTCTTGTATAGCACTTTGAATCTGCTTCATACATTTCTATTACTTTCCTATATTGTTCATTCAAGAAATCCATCATTTTTCTATTCTCTATTTTTTTTTTTTTTTTTTTTTTTTG